>PVKS010017239.1:0-42352 GCA_004027875.1 Aplodontia rufa | reverse complement strand
GTCGATGTGTTAGAGGTACCAGGTCTCCCAGGCGAGGAGTAGAAAGAACTACAGGATTGCAGACATGGGGAACTAGGATGGGGCGCAGGATTAACTGTTGCCATATGAGGCTCTGTCAACTTCCATGGGGAAAATAGAATATGTCAGAGACTTAGGTGGGGGTCAGTTTGCAAAAAGAGTTTTGTGAGGGCTGGAGTGGTAGCTCAGCAGTTATAAAAATTGATTCTCTCTCTCTCTCTCTCTCTCTCTCTCACTGTCCTCTTAAAAAAAACATTCTGTAACCAAGTCACATTTTTTGTTTGTTTTTTTAAAGAGAGGACAGTGAGAGAGACACACACACACAGAGAATCAATTTTTATTGAGTTTTTCACATGGCTTTCGTTGCTCAGACACTTAGCTGTGTACATGGGTGCTGGGGTTCGAACCCGTGTACTTGTGCATGCCGGGCAAGCGCCGTCACCACCGAGTCACCGCTTCAGCCCCCAAGTCACACAATGTTTTACAGCACTAGATTTATTAAAATTAGTGCAAGAAGTCTGTGATGAACATAGTGTCAAAAGTTTAAAGACAGGCAGGATCAACTTTACTGAATTTTTCCTTTCAACTCAAGCTCCAAAGTTGCTGTTCCCACCAATGTGTTCTTGCCAACCCTAGCATTAATAAATCTTTTTGCTCATATGTTTATTGATCATTTCATCTCCTCTGTTATGAATTGGCTTGTTCATTTTGATCCCTTGACCTTTCTATTAGGTGCTCATGTTTTGTTGATATGTAAGAACTTTTTGTATATTAAGGATAGTAACCCTTTGCTATCATATGTTTTGTAAACATTTTCCTAATTTTTTAATTTTCCATTTATAGTCAAATTTTTAAATTTCTATACTTTGTAAAATTCCCCTATTTTTTTTAACCTGAAGAAAGACCATTTGTGTTGTGTTTGAAATGAAGACTTTTGAGTCAAATAGCCAGGGTGCCATTCACTAGGTCTCTAACCATAGACGTGTATCAAAACCCACAAGTCTTTTTATCATATAAAAAATGGGGACTAGGGCTGGAGTGTTGGCTCGGCAGTTACAGTGCTTGCCTGGCATGCGCAAGTACATGAGTTCAAACCCCGGCACCACATACACAACAAAGTATCTGAGGAATGAAAGTTACATGAAAAATTAAATAAAAAAATTGCTTCTCTCTTTCTCTGTCTCACTCACTGTCACCTCTTTCTTTAAAAAAAAATGGGGACTATACTAGGACCTACTTCAGAGGGTTTTGTGAGGATTAAAGGAGTAATACAAAATGCTTAGAACAGTGCCAGGTATACAGCAAGGACTCAGTCAATGTTAGCTAGCATCACATGCTAACTAACACACACAAGACTCTGGTTTTGGACACTTTATTCCATTCCATGTTTCTGTCCCTACCCCAGTATCATACTGTCCCAGTCACTGTAAATTTATCTAGTGTCTTTTGATCTGGATAAGCAAGCACCCTTCTTATTTTTCTGGTTTTTAAAATCTTTCTTGGCTATCCTCATTCATTTATGCATACAAATGAATTTTAAAGGCTGTTTGTCAAGTACCACAAAATCTCACTGGGATTTCAATTGAAACCATATTAAATTTCTATATTAATTTAATAGGGAAGCATGACATCTTAACCATATGAGTTTTCCTGCCCAGGAACACGGTGTCACTCTATTCTGTTAAAGTCTTCTTCTCATTCTTCTATAAAGTTCATAGTTTTTAAAAACGTGCATCTTGCACATTCTTATTCTTGGTGTTTTGGATGTTCATTGTTACTTATTTTATTAACAATTACATATTATAAACAGATGATGTGTGCATGTTTTATTTCAGCCTTCAGGTTGAGCCCTTTTAATTACTTTTGTTTTTGCAGTTGATGATGCTCTTATACAAAATGAATATCTGACCCCTCCGTCACTCTTCTGCCTGAAGCCTTTCAACAACCCTTCAGGCAAAGTCCAAACTTTGACCAATATACATTCATTAGCCTATCTCCAACATTCAATTTTTTCCAGATGGCAAATATATACTTAGCACCTCCTCCATTCCAGACACTGTGCATGCTCTGATTAAGGGCATGGGAGACACTTAAGAGTTCAAATTCTGCTTCCTCACCTACCTAGTAGCTGTATGACCTTGGGCAAGCAACTTGACCTCTACGAGCTCAAGTTTTTTATCTGTAAAATAGGGCTGTTGATGTTACCTACTCCAAAGAGCTCTGGTGAGGATTGGATGAGCTGATGCCTGTTGAGCGCTTGGTCCAATGCCTGGCACAGAGTGAGCCCTTAAATATTTGCAAGCCACTAAGTATCATCATCACTGTTACAGTATTACTTTGTGTCTGGTTCTGTTTCTGGTGGATCAAGAGAGTACATAGAGGGGCTGGAGTGGTGGCTCAGGGATTATGGAGCATAGGTTACCATGCTTGCCCGGTATGCACCAGTACAAGAGTTCAAACCCCAGCTCCATGTACACAACGAAATCTGGGAGCAACAAGAGCCATGTAAAAACCTAAATAAAACTGATTCTCTCTCTCACCGTCCCTCTCTCTTAAAAAAAAAAAAAAAAGAGAGAGAGAGAGAGGGCTGAGCCATGGCTTGGCGGTTACAGTGCTTGCCCAGCATGCATGAGTGTACAGGTTCAAACCCCAGCACCATATACACAACTAAGTGTCAGAGCAACGAAAGCCATATGAAAAACTCAATAAAAGTTGATTCTCTCTCACTGCCCTTCTCTCTTAAAAAAGAGAGAGAGAGAGAGAGAGAGAGAGAGATGATATATACAGTTGTCCCATTTTGTGGGTTAAGTTCAATGTGAAGGTCATGAAATTTCTCTGAGATCCAGACGTTACAATAGATTGGAAATTGTTTGATGGAAAGATCAATCTGGCAAAAGCAGAGAGCTTCTGCAAGAGAAGATGTGGCATTTGGGAAACTCTTGAAATGTCAAAGGCTAGATGATGAGGGGTCATTTAAAAGATTTTAAAATTTAAGATTTAAAGTGTGCCTATTTGTTTATATACTTGTTTATAATAAACCACATCACTCAAAAGTCAAAAAAGCTCCATCGTAGGGGATGGAGCGGTGGCTCAGCAGTTACGGCACTTGATTGGCATGCGCAAGGACGCGGTTCGAACCCCAGCATCATGTACACAAAAGAGTGTCAGAGCAACGAAGGCCACGTGAAAAACTAAATCAAACTGATTCACTCTTTCTCTCACTATCCCTCTCACTCTTAAAAAAAAAATAAAAAGCTCCAAAGTGTATTATATTGAAATCTCCCTTTCACTCGTATCTCTGTCACCACTCCCCACTCCAGGGACAACTTATCTTTCCTATATATGCTTGCAGGGATAGTAAATGTGTGTATAAGAAAACATGACTGTGTGTGTGTGCTCTGTTCCCAAAGGTAAGCTTTTAAACTTTTCAATGAAGCGATCATTACCATTCTTTCAACATAGGAAAACCACTGTATGGATTAATTATGATTCAATTTTATCACTTCCTAATTAATGGAAATTTAATATTAAATATAGAACAATATAGGAAATTTAATTCATTTCTTATATTTTACTGTTAGATGCAATGCTACCATAAATAACTGTGCAGATAGGTCCCTGTGTATGTGTGTGACAATATTTGTATGAAAATTCCTAAAAGTATCAAAGGGAGGACATGGACTAATGAATTTATATTATAATCTGTGATAGGGATGCATTGAAAGTTACTGGCCAAAGAATGCATGTTCATAAAGTATTTTAAGAAATAGACTCTAGAGCTGGGGATGTAGCTCAGTGGTAGGACACTTGCTTAGCATGTGTGAGGACCTGATTCCAACTCCAGCACAGAAAGGAAGGAGGGAAGGAAAGTAGGAAGGAGGGAAGGAAAGGAGGGAGGGAGGGAGGGAAAAAGAGCAAAGAAATAGAATTCAGATATAACTAATCAGATATGATAGATGATGGAAGAGGAAGGAGTATATGGCTACTCCAAGTTCAATAATAAAAACTAGAACATTCAACATGCTCAGAGACGAAATTTTCCCATCTCCACTATCTTGTAGGCCTTCCACCAAGGCAATGCAAAGAAGACAGGTGTGGATACGGAGTTGGGAGGGAAGCAGCTTCCTATATAGGAATTACTTTAAAGAACCAAAGAGACTAGAGATATGGGAACTTTTGATAGAAAGTTTTAAACATGGGGTAACTAAGCAGCTAATGAAAATGCAAAGTATATGGACTCCAAAATGAAGACAATCTCTGGTCTCCTACTTATTAAGAAATTTTTAATAAAAATATTATTTTGTAGGAAACAAAACTGTAGAAAGATCTGCCTTCACTTTTTCTAGAGTTGGAAGACTTGAAGTTGGAAATTCTAACAACAAATTAAAAGGAAATAATTTCCAATAAAAGTGATTCCTGCAAGCTTTGTCCTCAGAATCTGTCATCTCATATTTGAACCATGACCTCCGTTGTTCTTCGTCATCCAGCAAGGACCATGTGGAGAGAGATCAAGGTCCTGCCGAGGCCTCCACAGTGTGAGCTCAGCCTGCAGATACCCAGCTCCTGAGTAATGGGAGACAGATGCCGGATAGGCTCAGTTTTCTGACTAGCTGGGAGCATGCATGGCTAAAATTCTGCTACTCAACCGTGCAGTTAACCATTTAAGTGGATGAAAGACAAAAGTAAGAAGGGGGCCAAAGCTATATGTTGGCGATGACAGGCAATCCTTCAGGATGAGAAAGGAAGCATCCTTGGCCTGCAAAAGCATAGGACTGTCTACATTCTGCTCTGTCTTGGGGAGCTGGTTCTCAAAGTATGGCGCGCGCGCGTGTGTGTGTGTGTGTGTGTGATCACAATAAAATTCTACATAGGAAAGTTCTTATTTTTCTCATTGCTGTAGTCTCAAGGGTTAGAATAATGCCAGGAACATAGTAGATGCTCAATAAATATCAGTTTAAAGAATGAATGTTTTCACTGTGAATGAACAAATCTGTGGAGTGTGTGTCCTTGCCTATATTTACATAGATCGTTGTATAACACAAATCATATCAATTTGTCTTGTGTTTTTTGCTTATGAAATGACTTTAAGCTGTTTCATAAGCAGTTCTAAATGAACTCCACAGATTTCACTCGTTCCATGTCTTTGCCTCTACCTTAAAAATCAGAGTTCCCTTGAGCTCCATCCTTGACTTCTCATCCTATCTCTCAAAGAAACCTTGTCCATGGTGGCTTCAGTTACCAGCTATCGAGGATAATAACTTCCAAAACTCTCACTACCCCAGAATTCCCTCAGATTTCCTAGTCTGAGTATCTACCTATCATCTCAATATCTATACTCAGATATTTTAGAGGTATCTCAGAATCATGGTATTATCAATTCATTTATTCTCTCACCCTTTTAAAATCTGTTCCTTCTTATTCGTTCTGGATTTTTAAAAATAATAACTAAAAATAAAAAAATATAAAGGAGTAGTATCCTTGGTAGTTGTCATGTTTATTGTGGAAAATGTCACTTTTCATTTTGGAGTAAATTTTACTTTCTTGTCCAGAACTTCCTGACTATTGTGCTAGTCTTTGCTATGATAAAGATTGCTCTCAGAGCTTGGGGCATCTAGGAAGAGCCTAGGAATCCTAGGCGCTGGACCAAGTGTCTTAGGTTAGAGTACCCTCATGTTTACCCAATTTTCCACCTCATGAAGAGGATCCAGAAGCACTGGTCTTGTCTTCAGTTCTCTAAATCTCCATTAATTCTCACCAACACACTTCATCAACTCCATAGGGGACATTCGTACAGGTGACCCTCATCCACAGCAAGATCTTCACTGCCAAATGAACCATTGCATTAAATTCCTTAGTGTTAACGAATTTGATTGTCTTTGCTGAGGGATCAGAGTTTAGAATTTGGAGAAAACCTAAACCACCGCTCTATCATGCTTACAGGCGAAGACATCAGGACCTGAGGTTACATCACTTGCCTTAGATGACACAAGCATTCATGGCAGGGCACACCAAGAGACAAAGCTGATTCCCAGCCTGTTCTCAAGTCTCAGCACCGTACCTAGCTGACACACCTGCAAGAGCCCACCTTGAAAGCTGAACTTTTATTTAAAAATGAACATGCGGTGATTGTCCATTAGCCTAAACACTTAGGTTGACATGCTTTGACCTTTTCAGGATAATGAACAGAGTTTTATTACCTTTGTTTCTTTATATCCAATTCCCAGACTGAATCAGTGTTAAATGAAGTCATTTTCAAAAATTGTTTATTTTTACAAAAGATGATTAAATTCCAGCGTGTGGCCTTGAACTTGGAAAGCCAGTGTTTATATTTTACCTTTGTTGATCTATTTTTCCTTGGTAGAGCAAAGCATATTTGCCTTGGTTTCAACTCCAGAAGTGTGAAAAATCATTTTGAAATAGTTTATTTTACATCTGAGAATGTAAGTGGAGATGTAGTAAATAAAAAAATCAAATAAGTGAAAGGAAAACACCCCTTAAACAGGGACCACACACAGATACAAAAGCCAAGGGTGGGCAAGTCAGGGCTCCCGGGGCTAGGAAAACATCCACGTGGGCAGATCGAGTCTCCAGTCCTGAGAACTTGGGCGGTCAGAAGTTCATCTCCAAGTTAGACCAGGAAGTATTCAGGACCAGTGAACTTCTCAACATTTTAATATAAATCAATTTAGTAGAAAGTTCCACAAGTAAGAACTACCTCATAGGGGTTGGAACGGTGGCTCAGTGGTTACAGCACTTGCCTGACATGCACAAGTGCTTGACTTTGAAGCCCAGCACCACGTACACAACGAAGTTTCAGACACTGAATGCTACATGAAAAACTAAATAAAATTGATTTTCTCTTTCTTTCTCTCTCTCTCTGTCCCTCTCTCTTTAAAAAAAAAAAAAAAGATGGGCTGGAGCGTGGAGCGGTGGCTCAGTGGTTATGGCACTTGCCTGGCATGCGCAAGTACACGAGTTCAAACCCCAGCACCACGTACACAACGAAGTCTCAGAGCACTGAAGACCACATGAAAAACTAAAAAAAAAAAAATTGCTTCTTTCTTTCTCTCTCTCTCTCTCTCTCTCACTGTCTCCTTTCTAAAAGAAAGAAAGAAAGACCTTATAGAAGTAAATTACCTTGCACACATTTTGATGTAAAATTGAAAGTAAACACTAATCTTCAAAGTTTTCAGTCAAAATGCCTAAATGAGGGAATTGAAGGCAAAAACCCACCATCCTGTTTGTATGGCCTCTGTCTTTTCACATCGCTCCTTTGATGTCATTTTCTCTTTCACTTCCCCAATCCCTTCTTAGCTTCTCCTGGTGCCTACAGTGCACCAGGATTTCTTTCTATGACTTTGCAAGACCAACTGCCTTCAGTGCAATTGGCTGAGACTTCATACCCAATGCAAATGTGCTTTTTTTTTCTGTTGAGGGTGCAGGCCCCCCAGTCTGCAAGCTCTCTCTGGAGACAAGCCTTTTTAGCACAGGTTCCTGCTGGGCTTGTGAGCCCAGCCAGCAGTCACGTGCAGACTACAGTATCCTATCCCATCTTTTCATCATTGTTTCTGTTTTCCAAAGGCAGACCTTTCCTGGCACCTAATTCTATCTTTATACCATGACTCACCTGCCTTTTAGGCCTGTACTTTCCTGTTTCAATCAGAGCTGCCTCTCCCTCTGTTTCTGCAATTCTTCGTGGGGTATCTGGAACACAGCCTGCCTCCTCCCAACACACACACACACACACACACACACACACACACACACACACCTTTCAGACACCCATGAAGGCAATTTGGAGACTATTACCCCAGCCTCCTCTGAGCAATTCAGGTCTTGGCTCTTCCATCAGTATAATAGGACCCTGAATGAGGTTGGCCAAAGCAGACAGGCCATGAGCTGCCTCAGTTCCACACCAGGCTAGACCCACAGTCAAGAAGGGTACCCTGGGGGCTGGAGCAGTAGCTCAGTGATTGGAGCATTTGCCTCACATGCACAAGGACCCAAGTTCAAACCCCAGGACCACATATACAACAAGTGTCAGAGAAACAAAGGCCAGATGAAAAAAATAATAAATAAAATTGATTCTCTCTCTCTCACACACACACACTCCTTCTCTCTCTCTCTCTTAAAAAAAAAAAGAAAAGAAAAAGAAAAAGAAGTCTACCCTGATAGGGTCCTTGATGTTAGGGGAAATCCAAGAGTCCAAGAGCCCGAGCTGGTAAGTTCGTTAACCACTGTCTTTAGTCCTTCATCTCTTTCAAGGCTACCTGCCACGTGCTCCAGGTCCCTACTGGGTTAAGTGTCCTGACTGATCCTCTTGACAGCCCTCTTCCATCAGGAATCAGGGCTTTCTCTCATGACTGGACTGCTACATTAGATCTCAGTGGATCTCATTGGATTTTAGTGTCACCAAACCAAAGCTGTGATGCCCTATAACTTTTGTTGTTGTTGTTGTTGAGAGAGGGACAGTGAGTGAGAAAGAATAAATTTTATTTAGTTTTTCATTGGCCTTTGTTGCTCTGATGCTTTGGGGTATACATAGTGCTGAGCTTCAAACCTGTGTCCTTGCACATGCCGGGAAAGCACCATAACCATTGGTTGTCCTGATGAGACAACCAGCTGTCTCATCAGGAACCAGCCTCCAGCCAAGGAAGCTCTGCTACTGGGATCCCCATGAGCTCATCTTCCTTCTCATCCCCAGCACCTTGCTAGAATGCCAGAACAACTAACAGTCAAACCTATTCACACCAGCCAGCTGAATTTCTAGATGCACACACAGCTGCCTTCCAGATCCTTGGTTATGCCCACGATAACCAAGGTTGTTGGTTAGGTCCAACTTCTTGTTTCTCAAAGGGAGAAAGGCTTTCGATGGACAATGTGCATTTCTTTGATCTTGGCTACCACTAAAAGCATGATCTTCCTCCCTTTCCCAGTCTGAAGATTTTGACTATGATATTTTCTCCTTGGAGTCCTCCCCGGTTCTTGCCAGCGACATCTGTCAGATTTAGCAAATAAAAATACAGAATGTCCAGTGATACTGGATTTCAGATATCAACAAATATCTGTGACCAGTAATTCAGATGTCATTAAGCATCCTGTATTACCTAACAGCTCTTCTCCAGCCTAATCAAAGGGACCCAGAGAACAGGTAACTAAAATACCCTCTCTGGTTCTGGATACAGGATTCATCTGTCCATGGGGATTGGAGGGCTCACAGGATCCATGCACAGTCATGCCTGGCCTCATGCATTTTATTCTCGATAATAATAATATAAGGAGATATATTAAGACTATTTCATGAATGACATAAAGGGGAAAGAGTTTTGCCAAGCTGAGTTATCACAATACAGAACCTCACTCTCCACGTTTGTACAATGCTCACTTCTAGAATCACATTATGGAACAGTTCCAGCTTATTTAAAATCTTCCCCATGCCTTGACTGATGTAAGAGTCACTCAGGTGGGAAAACATCCAAAAAGTTCTTCCTTGCTCTCCCAGCAGCAGATGTTAAATGGCTCCAGCCATTCCAGTCTACCTGGCAGAAGAGTTGGCTTAGCAGCATTTGGAAAACACTGAGAAATCCCAGGGCACCAAAGAAGTGGTAATAAATAGAGTAGAGTTCATTCGCTTAATGGTGTTGGTTAAGACTGGCATTTCTGGGTGTAGTATTCAAAGGAGCATGTCACTGCATAAAAGTGACACATGGCAATGTCATTATTGAGACACTCCCAACCTTCTAGCCTCAGCGGTGGAGGATGAATCAAGGTGCCCAGGAGCGTACACAGAACCATCTATTGATCAGAGCCCACGGCTGCTCTGAAGTGGAGTGGAAGGGCTTTTACTCCATTCCTTTCATTTCTGCAGAAGACAGAAGCACCCCCCATCCTCACCCAAGGACACAGCATTGAAGGAACATTTGAGGCTCCCGCCCCCTCCTGGCTGCTTCTCCTTCTCTAACCACTTGTTCTGTTTCGGACCTGCAGGGCCTCACACAGGTGTTGTCTCTGCTCTGCTCCTGCTCACTGTGATAACGACATCACCCGGTCCCAGGGGCCAGATCTGGAGGAATGAGTAAGAGACCAGAGGTACCTTCTCTAAGCCAGCACTCTGAATTTTAGCATAACAAATTTAGTGCTATAATTAACTTCCTTTGCCTTTGCTCAATTGATTTAGGAGGCATATAAGATTAGAGCCCTCAAGTGGAGCAAATCCTCCACCCACCAGAAGAAGTGTTCCACATTCTGAAGCAACCTCCTGTGTGGTGCAAAAGAGGACAGAACTAGGATCCCACCGCAGGTTGAAGCACTCGTGGAGGGGAGTTCTTTTTCTGGAGGTGATGTTAGGAAAGTCTTGTTGAAGGAAGATAGTTTTGTTTTTCTTTTTAACTAAACTGAAAGGGATTTGGCTTCATGGGCTGAAGAATGAGCATTTCTAAAGACAAAAGCAGTGCACAGACAAAAGACTAGAACACACAAAGGAAGGGGAGGGAAAGCATTGAAGCTGGCTTGGAACAGAGGCCTCCTGTGCAGAAAGAAGTACCAGTGTGAGCGAGGGTGGGCCCCAGGCAGACAGGCAGTGACGAGTGGTTATCAGGACCGCCAGCCCTCCTAGCCCCATTTAGCTTCCATCTCCTGGCACTCAATCTGCCTTGGGGCAGGGGGAAGCAAAGGAGCCTGAACTGAGTAAGTCTATCTCAAGTCTCTTGTGTTCCAGGCCTCCCAAGGGCCACGGTCTGGACTTCACTAAATCCAAACACCTTTGTGACTGGGCCAGCTCTGCTCATTTCCAAATTCTTTGATTCCTGATATTTTCATCTGGAAAGCAGACCTATGTCACAGGATTGATGTAAAGATTAGAGAACTCACATAAATAAAATATTCTAGAGCGCATGGAACCTAGAAAGTTTGTAATCACAGACAACTATGATGAATTTTTTTTAAAAAAAATAGCATATATCCTTGGACATTGATTGATAAATGAAGGATGACTTGGAGTCCAAATGCTGTCATAGATTTTCTCCTTGAAACAGATGCCAAGACAGAGATTGTATGTAGGAGAATTATTGGCGGTGCACTGGGGAGCAAGAGCTGGGAGGAAGTGGAGGAACTGAAAATGTTTTTTAAAGAGAGAGAAAGTCAATTTTTTTTTCAATCTGGTTTTTTGTTTTTCCTCCACTTAGTTGTGTATGTGGTGCTGGGGATCAAACCCGGGTCCTCACGCATCCCAGGTAAGCGCCGTACCACTGAGCCACCTCTCCGGCCCAGGCCACCTCTCCAGCCTGGAGTAATTGAATTTTGATATAGCACAACAGGGATAGCCAACCCCACGGGAGCTCTAGTTTTCAGGTGACCTTTCCAAAATGTCAACTTCAAGACAGGGAGGTAGGGCACTGTATTCCTTATTCATAGTAATCAGGTGCAGATTGTCCCCTGGAGGTGGCTAACTTCAGGTGACAGCAATTCCTAGGAAGGAATTCACCTGCGTGCTGCCAGCCACCAACACTCCCAGAAGTGTCTTAGTCCATTTTCGGTTACTATAACTGAATAATATAGACTGGATAATTTATAAAGATGAGAAGTTATTTAGCTCATGGTTCTGGAGACCAGGAAGTCCAAGGGCATGGCACCAGAATCTGGTGAGGGCCTCTGGAAGCATCATAACACGGCAGAAGACATCACATGAGACAGAGCAAATGCCCTAGCTTGGCCCTCACTTTCTCTTCTTATGAAGCCTTCAACAACATTAGGGGACCTCCACCCGCATGACCTCATGCAATCCTAGTTACCTCCCGAAGGCCCCACCTCCAAATACCACCAACATATGAACTGGGGATTAAGTTTCCAATATGTGAATTTTAGGGAACAAACTCTCAAACTATGGGAATAAGAGCTGTGGCCTGGGTTCACACCACAGATCCACTACTGGTGCACAAGAAATAATCACAATCATCTTTGTTAATTAATTAGCTCTGTTGAATCAGCTAGTGGCTGATTTTCTTTTGAGCCCTTGGCCTGGCTTCAGCACAGGTAATATTGACATCTTTGATCGTTCCACCCACTTGGATGATTGGAAACAGAGGTTTGTATGTCCTCAAAGAAGGAATGGAATGAAATTGGAATTCAAACCTAATTTAAACAGATCTTGGTGGATGATCTTGGACTGGTGGAGCAATTAAAGATAAAGAAGACCACCCAAGAGGTTGTTAAAATAGCCCAGGCATGAAGTGACCCTAGCAGTTATATAAATTAAAGAGGCCTGAGAGTACAGAAGGAGCAAAGAAAGGGAGAAGAGGAACATCAGGATTAGCACTGAACCAAAGGTGGTAGATTAAGGAGGAAGAGGAGTGCTATAACCTGTAAGACTGTGGCTCTGGGCATCTCAGAGGTTGGTGATAGGTAGAATTGGGTACCATTTTTAATGAGAAATGCGACTAATTTGTTTTTTGACAAAAAATGTCCTCTAGACAGATGGTGAAACAGTAGCAAATAATCAAACTTGCACTTTGCATAGTTAATAACTTGTTTTGAATTAATAGACCTTGTTTTTGGTAGTTTTAGGCTTACAGGAAACTTGAATAGAAAGTACAGAGTTTCAATAGACCTCCTTCTCCAGTTTCTTCTACTATTGACATCTCCTATTACTAGGGTACATTGGTCACAATTGATGCTCCAATATTGATATATTACTAATATTGATATATTAGAGTGTATTCTTGTGTTGTGCATTCTATAGGTCTTGAAAAATGTAGTATATAAAAATATCCAACAGAGTATTACACAGACTAGTTCCACTGCTCTCAAAATCCTCTGTGCTTCGCCTGTTCATCCTTCCCTTCTCCCAAACCCCTTGCAACTACTGATTGTTTTACTATCTCTATAATTTTGCCTTTTCCAGAGCGTCACATAGTTAGAATCATATTTTCAGTGGCCTTTCAGATTGCCTTGTTGATGAGATTTAAAAATAGAATTTGAGTAGAATTTGATTTGCTTGGAAATTCATTTTATTTTTATTTATTGATTTATTGGTACTGGGGATTGAACCCAGGGGTACTTTACCACCGAACTATACCCTCAGTCCACTGTACTTTTTATTATGAGACAGGGTCCTGCTAAGTTCCTGAGGTTGGCCTCAAGCTTGCAATCCTCCAGCCTCAGCCTCCTGTGTTGCTGGGATTACAGGCAAGTACTACCATGTCTGGCTGATTTTAAACAAGGAGATAATAAGAACTCTTTTGTGTACTTGATTTGCCTTTATTCTCAAGTAAGCTTATTTTTAAAGCAGACTTTATGTCAGTATTTTACATGGAAAAGTGATATCACCCCATATAAGAGGACAGCTATGAAATACTTAATTTAGATAGATCAAAATTTACTTATAAACTATCAAATGATCACTCATGCACTATCTAAAAATACTCTTTCTTACCACCTGTTGATGCCCTTAGTTGAGGAGACATTGACTTAACAAGTTCCCAGCCCCCACTTCCAGCTCCATCCCTTTGATCTGCAACACAGTGGCTAGGAAGACAGAACACCAAAGGGAACAGGCTTGCTGCCTCCAAGTGTCTGAAGAGCTGCCAAGGAGAGTGGAGCGTTTAATATATGCCCACCATGTGCCAAGCACCATGATGGATGGCTAAAGTTTATTATTTGGTTCAAACCCCGCCATAGCCCAGGTGATGGGGATTTTGATCTTTATCTAAAGAGTTCAGGAAGCCAAGCTGCTGAGGGATTCTAAATTGCCCAGCTACTTAAGTGATGGAGCAGAGTCAAACCCAATATTTCCATCCCTTTGTCTGGACCATACGGCCTATTGGAGGGAAAGAGATTTATTCTTTGTTGCTTTGGAAAGAGGAGCTAGGAGCAAGTATTATATAAGCACATTTAAGCTCAATAGAAGTTTCCTTGAAAATAGACTGCCGTGGGAAGCAGGGAGCTTACTCTCCTCCAAGTGTGCCGAGACCATGGCTGGAGACCACCTATACAGGAAGCCGCAGAAGGCACATCTCACAAATGGGAGGCAGGCATGGGGCCTAGCAGCCCCTCTGGGCTAAACATTCCACAATCCCAAGCCCCTGGGGCTTCTTTTGCCAATATCTACACTTCCAAAGAAGAAGCCGCTGGCTTGTTTGACTGTCAGCGGGGCACTAAATACTACTTTGGGACATCTCAGTCTTTCTGCAAACCGTAATCTTTCTGCAGCATTTAGCAGAGGTCACATGAAAGACAAGAAGGCATCAAAACAACTATTTCCAGATGGACCTGACTAGTTGAATTATTTGAAAAAACATGTCACTGGATGGCTGACAAGCTTCTGGAGACCAGGAAAATTCATTTCATAAGTCTATCAATCCCACCTTGGATGGAGATAAAACAGCCTTCCTGCAAAGAAATATGTTAAAATGTGATTTGGTATTGGCATGCTGTTTAGCAAAAGACATTGAGATTAATCATCTGTTTTTTCCAGTAGATATTACCACTGACTTGGGGATAACACATGGATGACGTTTTACCTACCCTGTTAGCATCTTTATTTAACTACTCTTTAAGCAACGAGCTCCTGACTGAGAGTTCCTGATAATGCTGACATGGGACATAAAGACATAAAAGACTCTTATATGATCTCGGCCTCATTGGATGATCAAGTTCACAGTTTCAGAATATATCTGTGTCAATTCCAGCAGCAGAACTGAGTCCTCTAGAGCTTACGTTTTATGTGAGCTGTTCACACACAAGCATGTACACAGGACAGGCACATGACACAGGGGTACCTCAGTAAACCGCCACTCACTTGGAGTAAGTTTTCATCAGTAACTACATACACAAAGATAGCAAAGGCCATAGATTTGCCCTCTCCTGTTCTGAACAGACTTGCAAGGCCCCAGTTGCCAGAGAGCCTAACATCATTCAGGAAGAGCGCTGATGAATCCAATAGAAATATGCTCAGAGCCCTCTAAGGATTTCTCAGGGTGGGATGGGGTGGAAGATAGTTTGCTTTGCTCGCTCCTCAAAACTCAAAAACTCTTAGCCTCGGGGTTGGGGATTTAACTCAGTGGCAGAACGCTTGCCTAGCACATGTAAGGCCCCGAGTTCAGGCCTCAACCCTGAAAAACAAACAAACAAAAAAAACTCTTAGCCTCACCATAGGTGTAACATTAATTTTCCTAAATCTTTGTGGAGGCGCAAGGTGTGGCCATTCCCCTCTAAGTCATCTCCAGGTTATAGCTCTGTCATGGTGGTTGCCTGAGCACCTCTACTATAACTAAGGCAGGGTCCAGCCTTGGGGGTCTCAAAATTCTCCAATTCAGACACACAGTGTCCTACTGGAGTAGCTTTATTGGAATATTTATAAAAATAGAGGCTTTGATTCACATTATCCTTTAACTATCTAAAACACCAAAATCAAATCAAATAAAAAAGTACATGTTTCATATATCTTATGATTTGATCTATGAAGACTCTTCCATAACTTTTTCATAAATGATTCTTAAGAGTTTTATGAACCATAAAGATGCTCTTCATAGTGCATATTAACATTGGTATTTCAATACACTATTCTGAGGAGATTCAGAAGATATGGATCTGTGTATCTAAGCTTCAGAGTTGGCCAGACCAACTCTACTTGGTGAATATGAATTCATTCTCTTTTAATCCCAGAAAACCATCACCAACTCGCTTTTTTATGAAAATAAAGTCATTTCCTCTTGCCAGGCAAAGGTACCAAGACCCAAACCTGGGCATACAGGAATAAAGCATTCTTTTTCCACCTGAATTCCTATTGAGATCTACATGGTAGTTATAATATTTGTATTCATCATGGAAATTATCTTAATCCAGTTTTGCATGTACTTTGTGCTAGATATAAAAGAATTATGCAGGGGCTGGAGCAGTGGCTCGGTAGTCACGGTGCTTGCCTGGCATGCGCAAGGATGGGAATTCAAACCCCAGCACCACATACACAATGAAGTGTCAGAGCAATGAAAGCCACATGAAAAACTAAATAAAATTTTCTCTTGATTCTCTCTCTCTCTCTCTCTCTCTCAGTGTCCCTCTCTCTTTAAAAATAAGTATGCAGAGTATATTTCAAATTGTGGCCATGTTAGGGAAACAATATTTATAAACTATAGTTCCTACGTTATTGCCTCCCTCTCCTGTCCAGCAGGTACATTCATTTCATTCACCTGTAAAGCCCAAAGAGGCATGGGCAGATACCACTGGCTGCTACTTCAAGAGACCCCAAACTTACACCACAGGTTTAAGCAGCTTTCTTGTTCCTGCAATGTTGACACCAGTTACCCAAGGTGGGGTGAGGAAAAGAAGCAAATATCTCTTGAGGACAGATGGGACATCAAGCACTGTGCATTGTCATTTAATTCTGCCAGTCATCCAGTGAAGTCAGAGGAATAATAATTCCAAGCAGGTGATCAATATTAAATAAAACTCCCCTCCCCGCTCTCATCTTTTAGATGAGGAAATGATGCTCGAAGTCATGCTAACTTGTGACAGTACCAGAATCTCAGACTTCCATCTGCCTCCAGAATCCATTGTTTTCTCATTATTATATGAAGTCCCTCTTTAATTCTTTTATGGATTTGGGCTCTGGTTCCTTAATCTCCATCAGAGCCTTGGGGAAGGGTTGTTTGTGCAGCTTGTGCCTTTCACAAAAAGAAATCAGGCTGTGTGGAGGAAGAGGATGGAAGCCAGCCTGCATTATTCCCAGGATGCCATGTCTCCTTCCAGGGCTGTGTATTCATTTCCTAGGTCTGCTGGAACATATTATTGCAAACTGATGTGAAACAACAGAAATTTATCCTTACAGTACTGGAGGCTACAAGTTCTAAGTCAAGGTGTCAGCTGGTTTGTTTTTTCCAAGAGGTTCTGAGGCAAATCTTTTCCAGACCTCTCTACTAAGCTTCTGGGAGCTGCTAGAAATATTTGGCATTGCTTGGTGTATAACTGTACCACTCCATTTTCTGCTTTCAACTCTGCCGTCTTCTCTGTGTTTCTCTGCTTTACATAAGAACACCAGTCTTGAATTTAGGGCCCACCTGGGTAATCCAGGATGATGACATCTCAAGATCCTTAACTTAATGACCTTTACAAAGAGTCTTTTTCCAAGTAAGAGCACATGCACAGATACTGGGGGGATAAAATTTGCACATGTATTTTTGGGGCCACCATTCAAATCACAACAGGAAATGCATCTTTTAAAAACTTCTACCAAAAGGGGACATGTTTTTCTCTTAAACACAAAGGCACCTATGGGCTTAGTGATTCCTGGTCTCCTTAACATGTTAGCCTGATTTATGCTGTCCATCAGTCTAGGTTTTTGAACTTTTTCTTTATATTCATGCTATCAAAACATTTAACCTATGACTGAACTAGTGACAGCCTCTGCTACCTCTGAGAGGAGTAGAGCCTAGTGACATTAAAATGTGCTCAGGGTTTGAAATTCCCTGCAGGATTCATATGGAGGAAGACAGGCCTGAAGGACACCAGCTCTAATTAACAATGCAGTTAGCAAGCAGCATCAGGAGGGTTGGCCAACAAGGTCAAAGCTCATAGCAGAAAAAAAAAAAGAGACACCATCTTTCAAAGAACACAAAGGAGGTGGTAGGAAGTGTAATGAGAGAAGGGGAGATGTCAGTCTTCCAGGCACTAGACTAGGTCTTACAAGGGGGATGGATTTAACAGGAAATTTTCACAGAATGTCATAGTCAGGGAGCAAAGTTAGGGCCAGACCTATCAATATAAAAGAATGTTGTAGTGTCCCAGAATGTGGGCTACAGTCTTGTTAGTCTCTTCTGGAGTCCAGGATCCATATGGCCCCCTTAGTTGCATTTGGAGGTACAGGAGGAGGGCAAGGCAGAGACTCTGCTCAAACCCTTGGTGAGCTCAAGTACCCTGCCCTCCTGAGTAACTCTCCACAGCTGCCCCGGCTTTCTAGATCTGCTCCTGGCAGGAGGTGTGAGCCAGTCCTCTGCATTTCCTTGCTCAGTGTCCTGGACTCCCTTTGGTTCGTACCACCCCAGACCTTGCTCTAGCGTAGGCTTCAACTATATGATCCTGGCAATAGAAGAGGAAAAGGAGAACTTAAAAAGTACGTCAGCTTTCCTTGGAAAATTTCCAGCACAACTAAAGCAGGAAATAAGCAGAACCTCGTGGTGATTTTATTTGGGGACTTTATGCCACTGGTTTAAGTGAGTAAGAATAGATGTTCAAAGACTTTCTAAGAATGCTTATGTGCAAAAAGGCTTGCCCGGATTGATTTCAGAAAGCAAACCTACATTCCATTCCAGGAATTGTATAGCCTCATAAGTTCTTCAGCTTCTAAATAAGAATCCCTGGGAATCTAATAATAAAGACTGGATGGTGCACATGTTTTTACAGTGTTTATATTTAGCCAACACTTTCCACTCTGAAATGATTTCCTGCCAAGAATATCACATTCCGATACATTCTGCCATATGATGTTTGATGCTTATTTTATTGTTTCCCCAATCATTATTGCCACAGAATTTGGAGTTTACAATGGAAACATGAGGAGTGAGTTCAATATTTTGTCTTCAGTCTGTCTCAAGATTAAGGATATTTATTGACCGCCTACTGTCTGTAGTAAATTAAGCCAGACTAAGAGAAAACAGAGCTCAGCCTTGTGGCATGTGATTGGCTCTTTTAGAATTAGTAAGAGATGTGGACAGAGAAGGAGGCAGCATTAGAAAGAAGCAGTGAATGCTTCTTGTGGCATTTCACCACGGACAAGAGGGAATAATCATAGGTTCTTGGACAGAGGGATCAACAATATTTGTTTTAAAGAAATATGGCTGTGATGCCTGAAACAATTTAAAGGAAGAGGAGAATAGACGGAGGGAGAGGAATGGGATCTTGCAATCCACAAATCAGCAAGATACAGCAGAGAGAAAATGGAAAAGGATCCACAAAGAGCTAACCAAAAAAGATACTGGATTTGGCCTGGGTTTGAATCCACACCGTTGATTCCTGTGAGCCTGCTTCTTCATCTGTGAAACACAAACTATTGGCATCGTCACTAAGTTAGTAGGAGGAATAAACAAGATCACAGATGGCACACAACGATCACTGGATTAATATACTCCTACAGTGTCTGAAGAGTGTATCAAACAGGATTCTTCATTGCAACCACAGAAACTGATCATGGAAGGAAATGAATCAACTGGAAGGATATTAGCTGGCTCACACAATCGCTGGAAGGTTGAAGGACCAGGCTTGGAAAACAGGTAGGACCAAAAGATGAGCAACATTGGATCAGAGCTCAAGTCTAGCCATGAATCCATCCAGTGAGATTCCTTCTCTGTTCACATCACACCACAACTGAGGGTTAGAGGACATGCTTTCCACTGCTAGGACAGATGTCCACAATTCCTGCTGCATCTTGTCTATCCCTATAGTCTGACTCCAAGTCTGGGGTAAGCTGACCTAGCCTAGGTTGCAATTGATGTCTTGAACCCTGCTACAAGCAAGTATCTGGTATTTTCCATAATGAGAGGTTGTCTTAGTTCATTTATGCTGCCTACAACTAAATACCCAAAGCTGGGCAATTTATAAGGAAAAGAATTTCTCATATTTCTTTAGGCTGGGAAGTTCAAGATCAAGGAACCAGCATTTGGTGAATGGGAAGGACCTTCTGTCTGCATCCTTTCAAGGTCGAAGGCCAAAAAGACACAAGAGTGCTTTCTTCAACCCCTTTCAAAAGGGAACTAACCCATGACTTAACAACATCCCCGAAGGCCACACCTGTTAGGGCTATCACATTAGCAATTAAATTTCAACATAGGAATTTGGGGGAAGAGTGTGACACATTCAAACCACGGCAGAGGGAGCTGCTGCTTCCCATTCAGAATGATAAATAAGGAGTCTCCCCTTTATATATTGGAAATGGATTCAAAAGCTGAGCATCCAGAAAAATGACATATGTCCCTTACCATCACTGACTGGTAAGTGGAACTATGCAGAGAGAGGAGTTATTTATCCTCAAGTACAAAGCTAAGGTTATAGAAACTGGGGCTCTACTTTCAAAAGCTTTTGAAGAACAAACTGATTTTAGCAGCTTTGTTGAGATATGTTACATCTCATAGAGCTCATCTATTTGAAGCATGTTGTTCAATGATTTTTAGTATATTTAAGAGTGATTAAATCATCATCAAATCTAAATTTGTTCCATGCATCACCCTAAAAGGGTGCCCATTAGCAGTCATTTCCCACCCTAATGACACCACGTTCTAGAAACCACTAATATACCTGTGTCTCTTAGATTTATCTATTCAGGACATTTCAAATAAATGAGAATATACAACATATAAGCTTTTATGATTTGCTTCTTTCATTTAAGGTAATGTTTCTGAGCATTAGGAACACATTATAGCATGTCAGTACCTCATTCTTTTGACGGCTGAATAGTATTCCCTTGTGTGAATATACCAAGTCTTCTTTATTCATTTGTCCACTAATGGACATTTTGAAATTTCTGCTTCTGGGCTATTTCAGATAATGCTGCTATTTACATTTATAGACAAATTTTTATGTATACCTAAGCGTCCATTTCTTTTGGGAAGATACCTAGTAGTAGAATTGCCAGATCACTTGGTAATTCTATGTTTAACATTTTAAGGAACTGCCCAACTGTTTTCCAAAGTGGCTTCACCATTTTACGTTGCCACCAGTAGTGTATGACTGCTTTAGTTCTCCGTTTCCTTGCCAACACTTGTTCTTGTCTGTACTTTTTATTATAGCCATCTTAGGGTGTATGAATGCTGAACTGACTTTCAGGCTTAACAATTTGCCACACGGTAGTGAATATGCTAGAAAGCCTGACCTGATGTATTAACTTCTTATCATCAAGGAGTCAACATTGGTAGAGAAAAAAATATAGCTTAGTTTTCTCAAAAATTGCAATAAATTATTTTTTTAAAAAAAATCTTCATAACATCTTGGATAAAACCCATAGCTTTCCATTATCTCAAAAGGTATTAAAATTCCAAGCCAGTTCAACATCGCTATCTCACATGTAATTCAAATCTCACCTCCTCCCTCTCCTGCCCTCCAGCACAGGTTTGGCCCCTTGCTGGAAAGACTGGATGTGAGGAGGGAAGTGGTTTATTCCTTTCCTTCTTTCTTACCCCAGTAGGACTAGGGCAGGGCAGAAGAATTGGGGAGCAAGGGGCATTATAATGATACTGTCACTGTTTTTAATAAAGGATTCATTCAATTAATTGCCCTATTATTATCTCTATTTTATAGATAAGAAATCTAAGATACAGAGAGGTTAAAAAATTCAACTAGGTTAATTAACAGAACTAAAAGCATATAGTTTTAAGTAGCAAAGACGAGGATTCAAACCAAGGTGTCTGCCTTCAAAAATCTATGTTCTTAACCACTATACCACATTCACAAAAAGACAACTATCACCTTAATTGCTTGGGCAGTCTCCTTCCCCTGGTCAGCCATGGGTGGTGTCTAGTTTCAACTCTTGCTGGCTTTTAGAATGTGGGACATGTAGCAATGTTTTGTCCAACTCAACATCCTCAGGAAGCCCTCAGAGCAAATCACTACTGTTATGGTTTGGATGAAGGGTGTCCCCCAAAAGTTCAACATGTAGGAAAATGCAAAGGCTGAGATGAAATGATTGGGTTTTGAGAGCCTTATGAGTTAATCCCAACAGGGATTAACTCATAACTGGAGACAGGTAGGGTGTGGCTGGAGAAGGTGGGTCATGGGGGTGTGCCTTTGGGTATATATTTTTTGCATTTGCTGTGGATCTCTGCTTCTTGGAGCCATGCCTTGACCTGCCATCCTCTTCCGCCATGATGCTCAGCCTTACCCAAGTCCCAAGGAATGGAGCCAGCCATCTGTGGACTAAGACCTCCAAAATGATGAGCCCTCAAAATAAACTTTTTCCTCCTAAAATTGTTCTTGTCAGGCCTTTTAGGTATAACATCAAAAAGCAGACTAAAACGATTAGAAAAGTAAAGACCCAAATGCTGAGAACTAAGCATGAAAGATGATGTGGGAAGAACTGGGGGACATAGCTGTGTGAGGTGCCAGGTATCCACAGGAGGGCAGCATTTTGAGACGTGAGCTTCAGAGAAGAAAGTTTGCCGGATAAGGCACAGATGGTGATGGTAACAAGGAACCTGCAATGAAAACAATGGCGGCCAAGAAAACAGGTTCTGAGATGCGTTTTGGAAAACATTGTTGAATGGAAATAGATAATCATGTGCGGAATTAATATATAGTAATTGCTCACTCATTCAAAGAGAGGGTCACCCTGATTGCAGACAGTCATGGGGCTCTGCACTCGTGGGCTAAGTTCTTCCCAGATACATTATCTTTTTATGAAGCCCTCAGAGGTTAAGTTCTGTGCATGACCATTGTCATTTTCCAGATGGAGGTAGCGAACAGGCTGAGGTCCTGCCACTGGTGAATGCATGCTCTGTCTCACGCTCACACCATGTTCCCACACATTCACCTCTCTGGACTCTCAGCAGGTAGGACTAGGGAATAAGGAGGGCATGGTTTAAAACCAGTGTTTGGAGACCTGTGAAGCAGAGATGGAGAGAAGACTTGTCCAACACTGGCGAGAGGCAAGTTGAAGGGCATGGCAGCCTCTGCAGAGCTGGGTCTTTATGGCTACATCTTGCTCTCAGAACCTCTGGGGACAGGGAAGGGAATGGTGAAAGTAGATGGTGAGAGAACCTGGTTTGGATATTATCACAAATATGAAAGAGCAACCCTGAAACACTGGGGGTCACCTGGGTCACTCACTGCATCCCACTGAGCTCCCCGTAGCCTCACTGGCCTCTCCAGCGTCTGGTTCATTCCTAAGTGTAAAATCCAGGAGGGCAGGAACATTTCTTATCAGAATCCCCATTCTGCAGTATTCACTCTCTGAACCCTCCTCTCCCTGTGATGAAGTAACCAAGGACAACCTTTTGGTGCCTTTCCACATTTAATCAGATCCATGTCAATAACTCACACATTTGTATGAGTGAATTCACAGTCATGGCTCAGTTGATTTCCATCATTTACAGATTGTATTTAGGGAGCTAATTCAAAGCCATTGACTGACTTAGTTGTGGCTTTAAAGGCTAAAAAAAATGAGGAATTTGGAAGAAACATGAATCTGGGGGCTTCATGGTCATGATCAAGGACCTGCCACATCTGAGAACCCGCCCTCCTGTCCAGCTGGGGAATCCCCTTTGGGAGGTTCCTCCCCAGGAAGAACACCGGCTCTTCTTCCTTTCTGCTCCTGGGCACTTGCATTTTCTGCCCTCAGCAACTTCTCAAGACAGGAAGTCATCACTCTGTTCTCTTATAGATGTCCCGCACCACTGTCCCAAAGCTGGAAGGCTCCCGAGTGAAACTAAGATACACAGGCCTGGCCAAGAAGCTTTTCAGTAGTGACCAGTGTGAACTGAAGACAACTAGATCATTCCCCAGTGGTCTAGGCTACAGTAGAAACACAAATTTTTTTGTGATCCTTAGTCAAGAGGAGTGGAGACTGCTCAGAAAACAAAGACCAAATTTCCCCCAGACAGGTAGAGAGGCTCAGAGCAGATTAATGTAATTTTAGGAAATCAAAGAGTATGAATTTTTAATATCCAAGGATTATGTAATTAAGCTGATGTCTTCTATAGATTGTTATCAAAGATTTTTCCCTTCTGTGACTAATATGAAAGATCTGTGCCACTTATCATCCTGAATCACATATGAATATTAAATATATATGTAAGGTTTATATCTGTTCCATGAAACCATACTGCAGAATCTTTCACACTGATGCCATCTCCCTTTCTTTTCAGTGTTTATTTTTTTATTTTATTTTTTTAATTCATTAAATATACTCTTACATTTAGGAGGGAATCATAAGCAAACAATCAAGAACAAATGTATAATGACTGAGCAAGCCAAGGCTAATGCTATTCCATGTTTTCCCCCCTTGGATTCCCCATGGTTCCATGTTTCCCCCTATTAAACACCCATGTTGATTGGACTTCTCATGGAAGTCCAACGTTCTGATCTGAGTTGATTCCCCCATACTCCCTCCCTCCAGTTTCCTTGATATCCTTCCTACTCCCTCCTATGTTCCCTAAACCCCTCCATACGTCCCCCAGCAAGGTTCCCCCTGTTCAGGTAAAAATTCATATACATTGAGGTTATTAATAGCTTAGCCATCTATCATACGGTTTCTGATTATATTCTAGCTTCCACAAATGAGAGAAAACATTTGGCCCTTGAGTCTCTGAGTTTGGGATATTTCACTTAGCATAATTTTTTCCATTTCCATCCATTTGGCTACAAATGTCATAACATCATTTTCTCTAATAGGTGTGTAGAATTCCATTGTAAATAAGAACCAAAGTTTTTTAATCCACTTGTCGAATGAGAGGCATCTGGGTTGGTTCCATGATTTAGCTATAGTAATTGAGCTGCTATAAACATTGATGAAACTATTTCTATAATATGCTGATTCTAGCTCATTTGGGAAAATACCCAGGAGTAGGATAGCTGGGTCATAAGGCAGTTCCAGCCCTAATTTTTGGGGGAGTCTCCACACTGCTTTCCAGAGTGGCTGTACCAGTTTGCAACCCCACCAGCAATGGGACAGTGTTTCTCTTTTCCCACAGCCCCTCCAACATCTGTCATTATTCATAATCTTCATTTTTGCCACTCTGACAGGAGTGAAGTGGAATCTCAGTCAAGTTTTGATTTGCATTTCTCTTAGTGCTAGTGATGTAGAGCATTTTCTCATATGTTTAGGGGCTTTTTGGACTTCCTCCATTGAGAAGTTTCTTTTTAGTTCAGTAGCCCATTTATTGATTGGATTATTTGTGATTTTGATGTTCAGTTTTTTGAGTTCTTTGTATATTCTGGATATTAGCCCTCTGTATGAGGTGTAGCAGGCAAAGATTTTCTCCCATTCTGTAGGTTCTCTCTTGACACTCTTAACTAAATCTTTAGCTGTGCAAAAGCTTTTTAGTTTAATTGCATCCCATTCATTTATTCTTGACTTGGGCCATGGGAGTCTTATTAAGGAAGGTGCAGTCAACCCCTATGTCATGTAGTGTTGATCCTACTTCTTTGTAAAGCAATTGTAAAATTACTGATTTAATATCCAGATCTTTGAACCATTTTGATTTAATTTTTGTGCAGGGTGAAAGGTAAAGATCCAATTTCAGTTGTCTACATATGGCTGTCCAATTTGTCCAACACTATTTGTTGAACAGGTTATTCTTCTTCCACATTATGCTTTTTGCCCCCTTTATCAAATATCAGATAGTTAAAGGTATGGTGGTTCATCTCAGAATCTTCTATTCTATTCCATTGGTCTTCAATTCAGTTTTGATACCAATACCATGCTGTTTTTGTTACTATAGCCCTATAATATAAATTCAAGTCAGGAATTGATATACCACCTGCTTTCTCCATCTTGCTGAGTAATGTTTTGGTTATTCTGGGTCTTCTGTTATTCCATATGAATTTGAGAATTCTTTTCTATATCCGTGAAGAATGACATTGGTATCGTGATGGGGATTGCATTAAATCTGTTTAGGGCTTTGGGTAGAATGGCGATTTTGATTATATTGATTCTGCCTAACCATGAAAATGGAATGTTCTTCCATCTACTCAGCTCTTCTGCAATTTCTTTTTTTAAAGTTCTATAGTTTTCATTGTAGAGGTCCTTAATATCCTTTGTAAGATTGATTCCCAAGTTTTGTTTTGTTTTTTTGAGGAGATTGTGAATGAGACAGATTTCTGGATTTCTTCTTCAGTGGACTTGTTGCTGGACTATAGGAAAGCTAATGATTTATTGGTGTTGATCTTATAGCCAGCCACTTTGCTGAAATTGTTCATAAGGTCTAGAAGTCTTCTGGTCAAGCTTATTGGGTCTTCTAGGTATAGGATCATGTCATCAGCAAATAGAAACAACTTGACTTCCTCTTTACCTATTCAAATTCCTTTGATTTCCTTCTCTTGTCTGATAGCTCTGGCAAGGATTTCAAGGACTAAATTGAATAAGAGTGGTGAAAGTGGACAAACTTGTCTTGTTCCTGAATTCGGTGGAAATGCTTTCAGTCTTTCTCCATTGAGCATAATGTTGGCTATGGGTCTGTTATAAATGGATCTTACATAGTTAAAGTAACTTCCCTTGATCCCTATCTTCTCCAGGGTTTTGAGCATAAAAGGGTATTGAATTTTATCAAAGGTCTTTTCTACATCAATTGAGATGATTATATGATTTTTATTTTTAATTCTGTTTAAATGGTGGATTACATTTACTATTTGCGTATGTTGAACCAGCCCTGTTTTCCTGGAATGAAGCCCACTTGATCTGATGTATTATCTTTTTGTAATGTACTTTTGGATCCACTTAGCTAGAATTTTATTAAGGAGTTTTGCATCTATGTTCATCAGGGAAATTGGTCTGTAGTTTTCTTTTCTTGATGTGCCTTTGTTGGATTTTGATATCAGTGTTATATTTGCTTCATAAAAGGTGTTTGGGAGTGCTCCAACCCTTTCAATTTCATGGAAAAGATTGTAGAGGATCAGTGTTAATTTTTCTGTAAAAATTTGGTAGAATTCTGCCGTGAATTGATCAGGTCCTGAGCATTTCTTTTTTGGAAGGCCTTTGATTGCTGCTTCAATTTCGCTACCTGAGATAGGTTGGTTTAGATTTTCGATGTCCTCTGGCGTTAATATGGGAATGTCGTACGCAGCCAAGTATCTGTCCATATCTTCCAGATCATCAAATTTGACAGAGTATAATTTTTCAAAATAAGTTCTGATAATCTTCTGGGTTTTGGTTGAGTCTCTGTTTTCATCCTGGATTTTGTTGATTTGCTTCACTTCATTCTTCCTTTTGATGAGGTTGGCAAGGGTCTGTTGATCCTGTTTCTTTTTTTCAAAGAATCAACTCTTTGTTTTGTTAATAATTTGTATTTTTTTTTGTTCTCAATTTCATTGATTTCAGCTCTGATTTTTGTTATTTCCTGTCTTCTATTAGCTTTGGGATTGGATTGTTCTTCTTTTTGCAGGATTTTGAGTTGGAGCATGAGACTATTTATTTGGGCTCTTTCCTGATTTTTGATGAATGCACTCAGTGCTATAAATTTACCTCTTAAGAATGCTTTCATACTATTCCAGAGATTTCAATATGTTGTTTCATCATTCTCATTCATTTCCAAGAATTTCTTGATTTCTGATCTCATTACCTCTTTTATCCATTCTTTGTTTAAGAGGGTATTTTCAATTTCCAAGTTTTTCAGTAGTTTCTGTTATTTTTCTTGTTGTTGATTGCCAAGATCATAGCATTGTGATCTGACAGGATACATGGAACTATATCGATTATTTGTATTTGTTAAGGTTAGCTCTGTGGACTAGGACGTGTTCTATTTAGAGAAGATTCCATGAGCTGCTGAGAAGAAGGTAAATTCAGCCAATTTAGGGTGGAATATTCTGTAGATGTCTGTTAAATCCAACTGATTAATAGAGTTGTTCAGATTGGAGATATCTTTGTTGATTTTTTGTTTTGGTGATCTGTCAGTGTTGATAATGGTTATTTAAGTCCCCCAGTATTATTGTGTTGAGATCAATGAGGGGTTTAATGTCCTTGCGTATTTTTTTCCATATATTTGGGGGGGTTGTAATTGGGGGCATAAATGTTAATTATTGTTATGCCTTCTTGATGAATTGTCCCTTTTAGTATGATGTAGTATCCATCTTTGTCCTTTCTGACTAGTTTTTGATCGAAATTAACTTTATCCGATATTAGGATCGCAATGCCTGCTTACTTTCTTGGACCACAGGCCTGATAGACATTTTGCCAACCTTTCACCTTCAGTTTGTTTATATTTTTGAGTGTGAGGTGTGTCTCCTATAGACAACATTTTGTTGGGTTTTGTTTTTTGATCCAGTAAGCCACTCTGTGACTTAATTGGAGAATTGAGACCATTCACATTCAGAGTTAGAATAGGTATGGGAATCTGAGTCTCAGACTTTGTGACTATTGCTGTGTTTTGTGCCATCTTGGATATCTTTTGGTGTGTATTGTGGTTATAGACAATCTCTTGTTTAAGGGTTTAGGGAATCATTAGCATGTTCTTCTGAATGAACAATGTCCTTGAGAATATTCTGTAATGCAGGGTTTATGTTCATGTATCTTGCTAGCTTGAATTTATCATTGAAGTATTTAATTTCCCTGTCACATTTAAAGCTGAGTTTTGCAGGGTATATTGTTTTTGGTTGAAATTGTTTTCTTTCAAGGTTTAAAAAATATTGTTCCAAGCTCTTCTGGCCTTCATTGTCTCATCTGAAAAATCCATAGTGATCCTAATTGGTCTGCCTCTGAATGTGATTTGGGGCTTTTCCCTAGCTTCTTTTAGAATTCTCTCTTTGATTTCTCTGTTATTCATTTTATATATGATATTTCTTGGTGAATTTCTCATTTGATTAGGTCTGTTTGGTGTCCTATAGGCATCTTGGATTTGGTATTCTGGGTCAATTCTGATATGAGGAAAATTCTCCTTGGCAATTTTACTTAGAAGTTTCTTAATGTCCCTTGTTTGTTCGATGTTTTCTTCAATCCAATACTCTCATATTACTTTTTCTCATCTCATCAAATATTATTTGAAAGTTCTGGTCATGTACAATAAGTTTCTTTTCTTGTCTGTCCTCCTTGAACTTGACATTGCTCAGCCTGTCTTCACTATCTGATGTACGTTCTTTGAGAGCTGAGGTTCTATTTTCTGTTGAGTTTACTTTGGTATTAATATCTTCTAATGAACATTTGATTTGGTTGACAATATTTTTCAATTCTAAGAGCTCTGCTACATCTCTTTTCAGGATGTCTAACTCTTTATAAATATGGTCTTTCATCTCCTGGAATTGTTCCCTTATTTCTACATATAAGTTGTCTCTCATCACTTGAAATTGGTCCTTGATCTCTTTCCTTAATTCTTCTTTCAACTCCATGATTGAATTACTAATCATAATGTTGATACATTTTTCTAGGTTTTCATCTAGGACCCCAACCATGGACTCCTTGCATGGGAAGCTGTAAGGTTGAGGAGGAAAGTTATTTCCCCTTTTCCTCATTTTCAGATACAGAGGTTGTAGCCTGAAGACCAACAGTGAAATTACTCTTGGAGGGGTTATTGGAGCTTTTTATGTCTTTGCTTAGTTGGGATGGAGAGCTAATTGGATAGCACGGATGAACAGTTGCTAGTCCAATCAGTGAAGAACTGTGAGCCTTTAGGTGCATATACCAGACATTTTCAACCTTGTTGGTCTTGAGCAGGGATGCTCCAGACAGGGGTCCTACGAGTGGTGTTCTGAGCATCTTCTGGCAGGACTCAAACAGGCCCCAAAAGGAATGTGGGGTGTAGATAGGCGGGGCTGCTCCAGGCAGGCAACCTCCCCTAGTTGGTCCTGAGCAGGGCTGCTCCAGACAGGGCTACTGGTGGTGTCCTGAGTGCCTTCTCTCAATGTTTTTATTTCTGATTTGATGAAATAAGCACAATTATTCTCAGCGATTCTAAATTAGTCACTAAAATTGACAAGAGGGCTTGTTCAATTCTTGCTTTTTTGGCATAGAATAAAGATGCTATTCTGAGAAAAGTACATACATATGAACTTAGCCAAAAATTTTGCCATTATTCAATATCATTTTTTTCACATTTTTATTGGTGCATTACAGTTGTACATATTGATGAGATTTGTTGTTACATATTCAAACATGCACACAATATAACAGTATAATGTGGGCAATGTCACCCCCTACCCCAGCATTTCTGCCCTCCCTCCCTACCTCCCACCCCTTGGTCTCTTTTGTCTACTGATCTCCTTTTGATTTTTTTTTTTAAGAGAGAATCGATTTTATTTTTTCATCTGGTTTTTGTTTTTCCTCTACTCAGTTGTCTATGTGGTGCTAAGGATTGAACCTGGGTCCTCACGCATGCCAGGCAAGCACTGAGCCACCTCTCCAGCCCCTCCCTTTGATTTTTAAGATCCATCCCCACCCTTGTTTTTCTCTTTCCTCTCTAGCTTCTGCATAGGAGAGAAAACATACAATTCTTAACCTTCTGAGTTTGACTTATTTCACTTAACATGATGGTCTCTAGTTCAATCCATTTTCCTGAAAATGCCATAATTTCATTTTTCTTCATGGCTGTAATATTCAATATCACTTAAAGACATTTTCTTTTTTGAGGTACTGAGGATTGAACTCAGGACTTTGCCCATGGTAGGTAAGCACTGTCACACTGAGCTACATACCAAGCCCTTTTTATTTTAAGACAAGGTCTTGCTCAGGCTGGCTTTGACCTTATGATCATTTTCCTGCCTCAGCCTCCTGAGTAGCAGGAATTATAGTCATGTGTCACAACACCTGGCAATTTTAAGACATTTTCATGACACATTCAAATTATCATAAAAACATTGCCTGAAATATATTCATTTTTAAAGGATGAGAATCATGCTACAATATTATATATTGAAACTTAAATAATGAGAAAAGTTCTTCACAAACACATGTGAAACTGAAACTGTTCCTTCCAAAGTCTAGAAATTCTATTTATGTTAAGTTATATTGCACTGAATGTATTTTACTAGGAATATTTACCTGAATACCTTCAACACTGCACAAAGGAACTTATAGTTCTATATGCATACATTTGAATTTCTACATTTAACACAAGAGAAATGCTTTTATGAAACAGTAAAAATGATTCCATTATCATGCCCAAGGATTTCTTTTATAACCATAAAATGTTGTAGATTGTTTTGTTGTCTCCAACTATCAATTTTCTATCCCAACCTTACATTATCTCTTAAAACTTAATACTTAGTGAAAAATCTTTTTTTAAACATTCCCTCTTTCCAGCTATAAAATGCTGCATTTCAGTTTCCATGGCTAGTACATGTAATGGCCCATGCTTTATCCTTGCTACAACTCCAGGCATATTATTGACTCAATACATTTTTTTTGCCAGTTATACTCATGTTTTGATTTTCCAGTGAAAGGAGGTTTTATTTGGTGTTAAAATACAAAGTCTGAAAATATAAGAAGGGAGAGTAAAGAAAAAGGAAATAAAGAAATCATACATCTGCTTTCCTGGATTAAAGCACCCCTGAACTTCAAAGAACCTAAAGTGAGACAGAGCAGCCAGCAAACATTTTCAAATCAGTGTTTGGAGAGAGTGCCAAGAACTCTTTAGAATAAGTTTTTAGAAATAACCCAAGATTTCTAGTGCAGCTCTGGAGGTGTAACTGTGAACAAGAAGTTATATCCTAGGGGAATTTTGAGGTGTTACAGGACAGTTGTATTCAGAAGGACCTCAGGAATTTTAAAAGTTTGAACAAAAAAACCATTTAGAGAGCTGGAGTGGTAGCTCAGCGGTTACCATACTTGCCTGGCATGTGCAAGTACACGAGTTCAAACCCCAGCACCACATGCACAACAAAGTCTTGGAGCAACAAAAGCCACATGAAAAACTAAATAAAATTGATTCTGTCTTTCTCTCTCTCTCTCTTTCACTGACCCTCTCTCTTTAAAACAAAAAATGCCATTTAGAACACTTTTGGATGTAAATATATGGATTGAATGAAGAACAAATTTGGTGGTATTTATGTCTTATCCTTCCCATTGGGTATGATCTTTGATATTATCCCTTAATATATTATCAAAGTAAAAACTATTAACAGACAAGATTGGAAAATACAGGAGAAAGTAGGAATTAAAACCACTCATTCCGGAGCTGGAGCAGTGGCTCAGCGGTTATGGCGCTTGCCTGGAATGTGTGAAGATGCAAGTTCAAACCCCAGCACCACATATACAACTGTCAGAGCAACTAAAGCCACATGAAAAATTACATAAAATTGATTCATTCTCTCTCTCTCTCTCTCCCTCCTTCCCTCCCTCTATCTTTAAAAAATAAAATAAAACCACTCATTCCATCTGATATACACACCACTCAGTAGTTCAGCCCCTTCCTGGCCACATGCAGGCTGGTAGCCATTTGTGTTCTGATAAGAACAGTGCTTGCATGCTATCTTCACTTATAATTATGTCGTAAGTGTTTTTCCATATCTTTACTCTTTGAAAATATAGATTTTAATGGTGAAATAATGTGCTGTCCTATAATTTTGTGAGTAAATTTGGCCATCTAATTTTTGAAATAGCCTGTTGGCCATTTTCCACGACTATAAATAATACTACAATAAATATCCTTGTAGGAAAAGTCTTTATCTATACCTCTGGTAATTCCCTCAAGATAAAATGGTGAAAAACAGAATTACAGAGTCAAGTAGCACAAAATGGTTTCCATTTTTGATTTATCCTGTCTAATTGTCCACCAGACAGGTACCAGGAGAGAGGTTCCAATTACCCTACCCGCAGCTGGGCTATTTGTCAACCACATTCTTGCCTCACGAGGTGATGCAATTACAACATTTTGCCAGTTCAGTGGATGGAATTGGTATTTCATCGCTGACTTAATGTGATCCTTCTTGTGAATTTTCCATTGCTGGCTTCTGTGCTTTTTTTTTTTTTGCTAGGCTGTCTTTTCCATTATTTTTAAGAACCGTTTATGTCTCATGTGCCACAATCAGATGTTATCTGTAGCCTTTCAATTTTGTTTGTGCTATTTCCAATGCACAGAATTTTAAAATATTAGGTACTCAAATTACATATAAAATTATATGTGTCATATAAAATTATATCTCTCTCAATATTACATACATACAGTGTCAAATTTTATAGTGTTTCCCTTCCTTTTATAATATTAGTTATATTGTTAAATTTTGTTCATGTGTGAATAATCAACAACAAATCCTATCAATATGTCCAACTATAATGCACCAATAAAAACATGTGGGAAGGGGCTGGAGCAGTGGCTTGGTGGTTACGGTGCTTGCCCGGCATGCACAAGGACATGGGTTCAAATCCCAGCACCACGTACACAACTAAGTGTCAAAGCAACGAAAGCCATGTGAAAAACTTGATAAAAATTGATTCTCTCTCTCTCTCTCACTGTCCTTCTCTCTTTTAAAAAAAAATGTGGGGAACAAAATGACATTTGCCTACTATCTGACTCTCAAAGGAAATTCTCAAGTCCTGGAGACTGAATACCACAACTGCTCCTGTGTACCCAGACTTCAGCACAGGGTGGAGGCACATAAGGAACCATTAACTATCACTGAGTGAGAAAACAAACGAACTCACAAACACCCCTCCCCACAAGAGGCGTTCACACCAGTTTCCTGCCTGGCATTTCCTGTGCTATATACTAATGGAAGGCATCCAGAGGTAGGGGCAGGAGACAGTAAGGTGTGGCATTTTACAAGAGCATTTTGTGTGTCTCAAAAAATAGCACCTGTGCAGGTGCAGGCTGAGGTCATTTGGGGGGTTTATACACCCTGGTTTCAAGCAACCGACAGTGAGGGAAATCTGAAATCTCTTTAACTGCAGTTCAGCTGCTGAAAGGCTTTTGATATGGTCATGACCTCTGTTTTATGAGGCAGAGACAATGTGTAGACTCAAGATTCAGGCCTGTGCATTGACATCACTTTCTAAACCCAAGTCCAGGAAGCTTGATCCTTAATATAACGTACACATCACCGCAGATGTGTGCGTCTAATTTGTAACCGAAGGCCAGCAGGAACTAATAACAGTGCACTATCTGTGCAACCACAGGTATGAAGGAGGCAGGAAATCTATCGTAATTAATGCAATAAAATGAACAGTAATTAAATTTGGGTTCAGAAAAAGCACATTTATTTGAATGAAGACAAGCGGCAATTTGTGATAATTTGGAAAGGGCCGGTTGGAAGTTGCCATGGCATTAACTATAAGGGAAGTGTTTACTATGTAAATTAACAAAATTGGAAAGGGAATCCTTAAGATACAGATAATTAGATAATTTTTGCACGCTCCAAGGACTTCAAACACATATGTTTCCATTTAGAGTACTGACATGCTAATTTATAAAAAATATGACCCAATCCTGGGGGCAGCAGAAAAGACTTCTGATGAGTAACTTTCTCTAAACCCTAGGTTATTTGATTAGTGCTAATGATTTTTGCTTTGATACTATTGAAATATGATTTAACAAGTAATTTATTCACATGATGGAACTTTGAAAAAGTAGGGGAAAAAGCATATAACGCAAAGCATGCTCTGTCTCCCTCTATCTCATCTGACACACCCCAGTTGGGATCCCTGCTGCATCAAGCAAACGCGGCTACTTCCTGGCTACCCTTTCAGAGACGTTCTATCCATACTCAACCATATTTGAAAATTTCCTTTTGTTTTCACATATTAATCTGCCATTGCTTCTCTGCTCTATTTTGGAGAACCATACTATATCAGTATATAGAAACTGTGGCCTCTCCATGCCTGGGTTTTACCGCACTACTTGGAATACTATAATTTATTTAACCAGTCTTAATGATGGATGTGTTATGTTGGATCTTCTAGAACCAGAGCCAGAGAGATTCTTATGCAAGTGATTTATTGAGAAGCGCTTTCAAAAGAATCCTATACCGAAGTTAGAGAGCAGAATTAGGCTGGGAAGAAGTTAAGCCAATCTGTGGCTTTAGTTGCCTCCGACCTCCTCTGCAGCATGCATAGGACCAGGCTTTTGTACCACAAATACTCCAAAACTGGCTTTGAGCCATGTTGGGGTAAATTCCCAGCCATTTCCGTGTAAAGAGGGTCATTGTCAGTTGAGAGCAATTCTCTGGAGTAGGGTGAGCTGCAAGTCAGTAGCAGCCAACACTCAAGGTGGCTGGAGGTGGATGCAGGGGCCCAGGAAAGGGGATGGAGATGGAGCAGTACACGGGTAGATCCTTTCATTGTGCAAAATTAACCAATGCTGATGTCCTTGTAGACACACACCACAGGGACACGTGTGCCAGTGCACTGTAGGGATCAATGCCCGGAAGTAGAATAATGGGTCAGAAGATATAAGCAATAAATTTCTGGTGGATGCTGCCAAATTGCTCTCCAATTTATGCTCTTGCCCAAAACATACAGGAATTTGTCTTCTCTCACCCTTGCTGAAATATACTTTACCAAACTTTTTAATCTTTATCAATCTAATAGATTGAAAGTGGTACTTGCTGCCACTTCATGTTTCTCTTTGAGAAGTTTTGAAAGTCTTTTAGTATTTTTCAAAGTGTTTTTTATTTCCTTTTTATGTGAACTGCCTGTTTATGCCCTTTGCCCATTTTTAAAATTTGGCTCTTGGCTTTTCTTTTGTTGATTCATGAGTACTCTATTATTATTTTTTTTCTTTTTGGATACAGGGTCCCCTTAAACTGCCTAAACTACTTATGGCCTCAAACTACTTATGATCCTCCTGCCTCCGCCTCCAGAGTAGATGAGATTACACCAAGTACCACCCAGTAGAGTTCACAGTGTTCTTTACATTTGTTCTTTTCAATTAAAAAAAAAAGTTTTTCCAAAGAGAACTTTGTGTTTCCTTGTGAAATTTTCTAAGAAAATTTAAGATGTTTTAATAACCAAGTGTGCTATTCTTTTTGTTGCTGTTGTTCTTTTTAATGGAATTGCAAATTTGTGTCATGCTCCCCAATCTTCAGGATTATAAAAATAAATTATCTTCAGTGAATTTTTCCCCTTGTTTAGTTTTATTTTTTTACATTTAAATTTTTGATTCCACTGGAATTTTTTTGTGGTATAAGGATAAAGTAGGGATCCAACTTTTTATATTATTTTTCCAGATGGCATTCCAATTACTCTAATAACATACATTAATTTTGGGGGGAGGTGTTGAACCCAGAGGTGCTTAACCACTTCCCCAGCCCCACCCCCTTTTTTTTCATGTTGAGGCAGGGTCTCACTTAGTTGCTGAGGTTGGTTTGAATTTGCAATCCTCCTGACTCAGCCTCCTGAGCCACTGGTATTACAAGTGTCCGGCTGCATTCTTATTGGTTTACTAAAATGAAATGGTGTTTTTGTGACAGAGCAAGTTTCTATAAGTATTTGGGCATTTTTCTAGACTCGTCTTCATTCAACAACTCTTCCTTGCCTAAATTTGTCTCAGTACTATACTGTTTTAATTGCAGTAATTATGATTTTTTTAAAGAAAGAGGGACAATGGGGGGGATCAATTTTATTTAGCTTTTCGTTTTGCTTTGGTTGGTCCGACACTGCATTGTGTGTGTGGTGCTGGGGTTTGAACCTGCGTCCCTGCACATGTGAGGCAAGCACCAAAACCGCTGAGCCACCTCTCCAGCCCCTGTAATTAAGCATTTTATTTTGTGAAGAGCTTGTCACTGTTGGTATTCTTTTGCACTACATTACTTCAAATGTAGTGATATTTAGAGTGAATGAATTTATGATAATATTGAGATTTCTTTCTAAGAATAGGCATTTATTCATATTACTTCATATTATTCTGAAACCTTTTATATTTTTCATATTATCTTTTCATATTATTCTGAAACCTTTTTCACATATATCTTAAACAATTTGCGTAAGTTTATTATTAGATATTCTATTTTATGTGGCTTTTATAAATAATTTTTAAATTAGACTGTATAGCGTTTTTTTTTTTTTAAATAGGGACAGTGAGAGACAGAAAAAGAGAGAGAGAGAATCAATTTTATTAGCTTTTCATATGACTTTTGTTGCTCAGACACTTTGTCATATGTGGTTCTGGGGTTTGAACCGGGGTCCTTGAGCATGCCAGGCAAGCACAGAAACTGTGGAGCCACCACTCCAGCCCCTGAATAGCTGGTTTTCGATCCACATTTTTTCTTCTCATTCTATAAATAAGTTTCTGTAGGAGCTGGAGCAGTGGCTCAGCAGTTTTGGTGCTTGCCTGGCAGGCATGAGGACCCAGGTTCTAACCCCATCACCACATACACAACTAAGTGTCAGAGAAACAAAGATCAGATGAAAAAATAAAGTTGATTCTCTCTTTATTTCTCTCCCTCACACCTGTAAATGAAATGCATTGGTATTTTCCTGAGTCCTGAATTTAAAAAAAAATTCTATATGACATAAAGATCTTCTAGAAGTAATTCAGCATGTGTATGATACATAAAAATTATTCTCTTTGTAAGTTATTTTCAGATAAATATGTGTATGACAGAAGTATTCACAGTTTTTACTCTAACATAGGAAGAAAAGTTTTAAACTATTCATCTGAGTGCTATGGTCTAACCTTTACATAATTTCTGTATATAAATTATCTTGATGGGTTTTTTTTTTTTAAGAGAGAGAAGGACAGTGAGAGAGAGAGAGAGGGAATCAATTTTATTTAGTTTTTCATGTGACTTTCATTGCTCTGACACTTCATTGTGTACATGGTACTGGGGTTCAAACCCACATCCTTCCTTATGCTAGGCAAGCACTGTAACCACTGAGTCAATGCTCCAGCCCCTATCTTTGTGTTTTAAGGAAAGTGTTTGACCTCATTCATTTGTTTAATCGAAACTATAATGCTATAAGCCAGGTGTATTGGTGCACATCTGTAATCCCAACAGCTTGGAAGGCTGAAGCAGGAGGACTGCAAGTTCAAAGCCAGCCTCATCAATTTAGCAAGGCCCTAAGCAACTTAGTGAGACCCTGTCTCAAAATTAAAAAAAATAAAAATGGAAAGGGCTGGGGATGTAGCTCAGTGGTTAAACGACTGTGGGTTCCATCTCTGGTACCAAGTACACTCCTATAATAAGGCTATAGATTCAAAAGACTCAATTAATCCTAAGCAGCATAAACACAAAACCAGGCAGCCAAGGCACATTATGACTAAATTTCTGAAAACCAGTCCTAAAGAGAAAATCTTAAACCATTTAGAAAGACACATAGAGAGAGGATAACAGATATGACTGACATGTTATCAGAAACTATGAAAGACGACCGTGGCATTCAATCTTTAAAGTACCAAAGAAAAAAATTAGCCATTCTCTTTCGAAATCAAAGGTAAAATAAATACTTTTCAGACAACCAAAGCTAAGAGAATTCATTGGCAGCAGACCTGCAGGATAAGAATTGCTAATGGAAAAGCATATTAGATGACAATTAGAATCTATGCAAGGAATGAAGAATGACAGAAATGGAATGACACATGAATGAACATAAAAGATACGTTTCTCATTTTAATAATCTCAAAGATAATCAGCTCCTTGGAGAAAAATAAGAATGATGTAGTATGGGGTTTATATCATACATAGAAAAAAGATGAATGACAAGAATAACTTAAAGATCACGAGAAGGAACTCGAAGTATAATTTTCTGAAGTGTTGCATTACTTTTTAAAAGGTATAACATTATTTGAAGGTAGACTATAATTGGTTACAAACATGTTGCAAACACTTGGGCAACCACATAAAAATAGTAAAATGCGAGGCTAACAAACCAATACTGAAGATAAAACAGAATGATAAAAATATGGGTTAATGCAAAAAAACAGGAAAAGAGAAAAAAATAAAGAAAAACTTTGAGGTTCAGAGAGAAAACAAAGAACAAAGATGATTTTGTACCAAACCAAATTGATAATTACATCAATGATTAGCAATCTAAAAAATCTCAATTAAAAGGCAGAGATTGTTCCATTGGACTTTAAAAAAAAAGTAAGATCTTTTTACTTTGTTTGCCAAAAATCCGTAGTACAGATATAAATACAGATACACATTAAAAGTAAAATAATGGAAAGATATAACACTAACTTAAAGAAAGCTAAAGTAGTTATATGCAAATGAAGGAGACTTTAAAGTAAGGAATATTACCGGATAGGAAATTGGGACATTTCATAAAGATAAAGAGATTAATTCAACAGAAGAGCACAGAGCTGGAGTGGTGGCTTGGTGGTTACGGTGCTTGCCTGGCATTCACAAGTACGTGGGTTCAAACCCCAGTACCACAAACACAATGAAGTATTGGAGCAAGAAAGAGCCACATGAAAAACTCAATAAAAATTGATTCTCTCCATGGGCCATGATTCCTCTGACAGGGGTCTCATATCCAGAATCTACAAAATCCTCAAAAATCTCAACTACAAAAACACAAACAACTTAATTAATAAATTTAACCAGAGAGCTAAATAGAAACTTCTCAACAGAGGACATTGAACAAGCCAATGAATACATGAGAAAGTGCTCTAAATCACTAGTAATCAAAGAAATGCAAATGAAAACTACATTAAGATATCACCTCACACCAGTCAGAATGGCAAAAATGAAGAAAATAAACAATAATAGATGCTGGAGGGGCTGTGGAGAGACAGGCACACTAACACACTGTTGGTGGAGCTGCAGACTGGTACAGCCCCTCTGGAAAGCAGTGTGGAGAATCCTCAAAAAACTAGGGATGAGCCCACCATACGATCCTGCTGTTCCTCTCCTGGGTATTTTTCCAGGGGATTTAGAATCAGCACATTATAGTGACACAGCAATATCTATGTTCATAGCAGCTCAATTTACTATTGCTAGACTATGGAAACAACCCAGATGTCCCTCACTGGATGAATGGATCCAAAAACTGTGGTACATATATACCATGGAATTTTACACAGCAATTAGAAACAATGATATTGCAGCTTTTGAAGGTAAATGGATGGCTATGGAAGAAATTATGCTGAGTGAAATCAGCATAACCCAGAGAACCAAGGGTAGAATGTCTTCACTCATCTGTGGAGGCTGGAACTAGACCCTGGACATTGAGAAAGGTGGTCTAATAGCACATGTTAAATCCAGATAAGGTGTAATGTTATACAACCTAATACATTTTTAGAGATATTGTGGGAAGGGAAAGGAATGGATAAGGGTGGGCAATTGGGAGAGGCACTCTTGGGGGTAAATCTAATCTTCAGAAGCTATACACATTTTATATTATTTTGTTAAAAACTTATATGGTTGTTCAAAAAATAAATTTCTCAATTAAAAAAACTGATTCTCTCTCTCTCTCTCTCTCTCACTGTCCCCTATCTTTAAAAAAAAAAAAAACAAACAAAAGCACAGCAATACTAAATGTGTATGCACCAAACTACAGAGCTCCAAAATATATAAACTGAAAACTTACTGAAATAAAAAGAGGAATGGACAAATTCACAATTGTAATTGGTGAGGATTGAAATCAATGCTCCCCCCTCAATTATTGATAGAATAACTGAACAAAATCAGTAAGGATATAACATATCTGAACAACATATTATCAACCGCCTTAACCTAAATAATTTTTATGGAACACACCACTCAGTCAGTACCAGCAAAACACACATTTTTTAAAAGCATACATACATAAATCAATCACTAAGATACTACAGTCTAGTCCATAAATAAAATCTGAATGATTTTAAGGACTGAAATTTGACCATAATAGAATTAAACTAGAAATCAATGTTAGAAGAATATCTGGAAAAATCCCCAAATATTTAAAAGTTAAATAACATTCATGAATAATTCATGGGTCAAAAAAATCAATCATAAAATAAATTAGAAAATATTTAATGCTGTTATGTAAACAAAAATGCAATATATCAAAAGCAAGATTAGAGAGAATTTATAACACAAAATATCAATTGTCGAGAAGATAAGCTTAAAATTAATGATCTAAGCTTTCATCTTATGGAAATAGAAAAAATAAAATTAAAACTAATGTAAGCAGAAAAAAGGAATAACAAAAATGAAATCAGAAATCAGTGAAAGGAAAACAATAAACCAAATCAACAGTGAAACCTGATGACCAAACTACACATAGTGGAAAAATTGGTTTCTCCTACTATCAGGAACAAGGTGAGGATTTCTGCTCTCATCACCACTACTCACCAGTTTACGGGAGGTTTAAGAAGTAAAGGGAAGGGAAAATAAAAGAAGAATTAAAACTGTTTTTCAAAGATGGTATTAGGTTAGGTAGAAAATCCTATGGAATATTTTTTAAAGTCCTTATTAGAACCAATCATGAGTTTAGTAAGAAAAAATACACAAAGAAAAAATACAAAAATCAATTGAATATCTATGTAGTCTATACATAAAATCAATTGAATATATATGTAGTGTATACTACATATAAATAATAGGAAATTGAAATTTAAAACAGCATTTTAAAACTATGGTAGTTTCATACAACTTCGTAAATATACTAACAACCATTGACACATTTTAATTGGGTAAATATTATAAAATGTGAATTATATCTCAGTTTTTAAAACCTATGAAAAGCATAGAGATAAATTTAATCAAATTATTCAAAACCTGCACACTGGAAAAATTTCAAAAGCACTGTTTATTGAAGGGTAAAGAAGGGATGTATCATCTTTATGGATTTGAAGACTTGGCATTGTCAAGATGTGAATTTTCCCTTTAAAATACCAAGACTTGGGGCTGGAGCAGTGGCTCGGCAGTTTCAGCGCTTGCTTGGCAAGTGCGAGGACCCCGGTTCAAACCCCAGCACCACATACATAACTAAGTGTTGGAGCAACGAAGGCCACGTGAAAAACTAAAGTTGTTTCTCTCTTAAAAAAAAAAAATCAAGACTTGAATATAAGTTGGGGGTTGCAGGGATGTGGTGGTGGGAGTTGGTTGCAATATGAAGGATTTCTTCCAACATCTGAGTGTTGTAAGAAGGAGGGAGTATGAGGAACTAAATTTATTCCTCAGAGTTCCTTATTTGCAAAAGACTGAATGAAGTCCAAAGAATGGAAGTTATGGGGAGCAGAAGGTCCACTTGGAGGTAAAAGGACTTTCCAATGGTAGCCTGACTGCACAGAGCACCCATGCCCTTAAGACTCAGTAGTTCCCCATTCCTGGATCTGTTCAAGCAGAGTTAGGAAGACCAGAATTTGGAATGCCAGTGAGACAATTCCAAAATTTGGTGGGAAATTAGATAGGATTGTTTCTTTCTTTCTTTCTTTCTTTCTTTCTTTTTTTTTTAAAGAGAGAGGGACAGTGAGAGACAGAGAAAGAAACAACTTTAGTTTTTCTTTTTTTTTCTTTTTCAAAAACAACGAGAATCTTTTTTTTTTTAGAAGTATATAGAGATACAATTGAGGGTGAAACATTATCAAACCAACAGTAATCAGTGTATATATACTTTGTTATCCAGGGGTAATGCCGAAACATGGATGACCACCTTGGGTTTCACCTGTTGCAGTTTCCCCCAGAAGAACTCATGTGTTAAATGGGTATCTCGTGGAGGAATGACATCGGCTTCTGGGATGGTTCCCCCATATTCCCACTCTCCAATCTCCTAGGAGTTCTTCATACACCCTCTCCCCTTCCCATCCCCCTCCCTATGCCTCCAAGTATCCTAAGGAGCCATCCCCCTATTACTCTG
>PVKS010017238.1:0-42383 GCA_004027875.1 Aplodontia rufa | reverse complement strand
CTACTATGAACATTGATATTGCTGTGTCACTGTAATGTGCTGATTCTAAGTCCCCTGGAAAGATACCCAGGAGTGGAATAGCAGGGTCGTATGGTGGAGTCATCCCTAGTTTTCATATTTTGTTTTTTAATACTCTCTGTTTCCATGAAACATTTCCTATGACATTCTATCATCTTTTCTACCTTGTTCTGGAAGCTTTGGTTTGTCAACATTACTCTTAATGTTAATGGTCCCATCCCTGTATAAATAGTTTTCTCCTGTAAGCATATAGCAAAATGTCCATTAATATTATACCAGTAAGGTGAAACAAAAGGCATTCAGCATTCTTCCCCCTCCAGATAAAGAAACCATAATCTGATGAGTCAAAGATTTTGATATCGATTCACTGATGTGCATTAGGCAGAAGACCACAGTGTTCAAGTCTTATATCCACTCTATCTTTTTTCCTGATTCTTGTCTGTAAGGTTGGAAAGTGGGTGTTATGGGGAGGGGATAGAGGCAGCAGCTCCACTCAGACCTTAAGTTTAAAATCTGTTATCCAATCCAGCTTTATGTATGTTCTTTGCTGTGATGACTGAGAGAAGAGGTAGGTAACTGGCCTCAACAGCAACTAAAATAGAGCTTTGAAGCCCAGTTGGTCTTTTGTCCTTTGTATATATCTCCTTCAGGTACAGGTAGAAGTAGTGGATATGAGGATGAAAAGGGAGGATATGGACTGCTTAGGGCCTCAAGCCAAATGCCATTAAACCTTTGTCTATTTCAAAGTATCTCAGCATCCTGAGTTTTACCTCAGAAATTCTGTCCATTTTTTCTTGCCTATAGTTGTTGAACCATGATCCACAAATATATCACATCCAAAGCCCTGGAACCTGTGCATGTTAATTTACATAGCAAAAGGGACTTTGCAGAAGTGATTAATCTTAAGAATCCTGAGATGGGATATTGTCCTGGATTATGCTAATAAGAGGGAGGAAAGAGGATCAAAGCCAGAGAGAGAGATGATGCAAAGATGGAAGTGGCGATCAGAGAGGAGAGATGATGCTACTCCTGGTGCTTAAGATAGAGGAACCACAGGACAAGGCCTCCAGAAGCTGGGAATGTCATGGAAACCAATTCTTATATACTTCAGAGGAGTTAGCCTAACACCTTGACTTTAGCCCTATGAAATTGAGCGTGGACTTCTGCCTTCCAGAACTGTAAGAGAACACACATCTGTGCCATTATAAGCCACTAAACGTGTGCTAACTTGCTACAAGTGGCTATTGGACACTCATGTACAGGTATTGGTTCTTTAAGAACAAAATAAAGAGACAAAATTGTTTTCCTCACCTTTGTCATTTCTTTGAGGTAAGCATCAATAAAGTCTCTAGACTCAACAGGAGTCCAATCTTTCTTGTGTTTTTCAATTTCATGAGAAACAAACAATTTCAGCTTTTCCCAGTCTTTGAAGAGAGTTTGATGAGGTCCTGGGAGGAATTTCATTATCCATGGTATGACATTGTAGAGCTATAGGTGAAAAGCAAACTGATCAATGAGACAACGTGATGCTCCCTTTGCATTTTGTAAGACTGTGTTCTCTTTCCAGGTCTTTTATTTGCTTTGGGCTTAGGCTGTGGAGTCATTCTAGACTTCTCCTTTCTCTCTAGGCCTCAAACCTCCATCCATAATGCATGTATTGAGGCTCAGACCACTTCTCATCAGCCCAAGTGGTTGCTGCCCTAGTGCAAACCACCACTATCTCCTATCTGAATGCTCTCAAAGCATTCAGTGATTTCCCATATTTCAATCTTAACCCTGTTCCCAGCTTATTTTCCACAGAGGTATCATTGGATAATTTAACATTTTGACCATGTTGTTTTACTCCTTGGCTCTCATCATGGTTTGGATGAAAGGTGTCCTGCAAAAGCTCCAGTGTGACAATGCGAAGACTAAAGTGAAATGGTTGGGTTATAAGAGCGTTGACCCAATTGATGAGTTAATCCCCTGATAAGGATTAATTAGTAAATGGATGTGGATAGGGTGTAGCTGGAGGAGGTGGGCTGTTAGGGACATGCCTTTGAGGTATTTATTTTGAATCAGGCATGGAATGTCTCTCCTCCCTGGAGCCATGCCTTCTGCCATGATATTCAGCCTCACCTCAAGCCTTGAGGAACGGAGTGAATTGTCCATGGACTAAGACCTCCTAATCCATGACCCCCTAAATAAATTTTTTCTTCTAAAATTCCTCTTGTCAGGTCTTTTAGTCACAGTAGGAAAAAAGCTGACTAAAACAGATCTCAATCCTCCAATGGCTTTCCACTACCCTCAGATGAAGTCTGACACCATTTCACAGACCTGTAAGCCCTGCAGAGCTGGTCCCTGCAGTCCCACTATCTCCTTTCTGTTCCTCCCTTACACCTAACACTGAGACCTCTGTGGTCACATCAAGGACATTACTGTTTTATATTTTTGCAGTTGCTATTCATTCTGCCTAGAAAGCTCTTCCTTTGAAATTTGTGTAACTCTATGTATCCCCCTTCATCAAGGCACAACTCAAATGTCACCTCCTTGGAGATGTCTCACCTGATGATCCTATAAGTGAAACCACTGTTCACTCTCTGGCTGTTCCCTTTTTCCGTTTGCTATGATTTGGGTCTGGATGTCTGCAAAAGGCTCATGTGTTGAAGGCTGCCTTCCAAATGCAGCAGTGTTCAGAGGCAGAGTCCTTGGAAACTGAGTGAATCATGAGGGCTCCAACCTCATCAGTGCAATAATCCATTAAGGGATTCACAACTTGAATGGACACTTGAGAGGTGGTGGAAAGTGTAGGAGGTAGGACCTAGCAGGAGGGCATGGGTCCTTGAGGGTGAGCCCTTGTGGACCATATCTGGTCCCTGGCTCCTTCCTTTCTCTCTGCTTCCTGGGTATTGTGAGCTGGGCAGCATTCCTCTGGCACACCCTTCATCAGAGAACCCAAAGTAATGGATCTGGCCAACCATGGACTGAAACTTTTGAAACTATGGGCCAAAAGTAATGTTTCCTCTTCTAAATATGTTTTGGCAGGTATGTTGGTCACAGTGATGAAAAGATGAATAATATATTTTTCTTCATAGAAATTATCATCAAAACTTGTGTGTACATTTGTGTATGTTGTTTTCCCCACTATCCTGTAGTTTTTCCATGAGTAAGATTTTTCATATTTACTGAAGTAACATTGCTGTTGAATAAACTTTCTCTAATACCTGATAAAAAATGGATAGCATGACATAATGTAAATGATTTAGGCTTAAATTGAAATAGACATGAGTATGACTAGTACCTCTGCTATTTTCTTTATTTTTAAAAGTTTGGTGATAGTAATAATAATGTACTTTGTCAATCCTTTGTTCAACCAGCTGCCAGTGAAGTCCCTGGGTAATTCTAGGGACTTAGTGACATGAATACACAGAGCTGGTGGACCATTATCTGCTTTTGGTCACACATTTCAGTAGCAGCTCACACACACATGCTGTTTTGTGTACTTCTTTGGAAATCAATGCAGATAAAAATATGTGCAGTTCTCTACTGAAGTGCCTGGTATATTTGGAGATTCTAGAAAATTTTATCACTCCTACCTTAGAACCCCTTTGTTCCCTTCTAAGAATTGCTTTTCTCTGGGACATATGCTTGGAAGTCAGCCAGGAACCCACTGAACTCTCCTGACTTCAATAAGAATCTCTTTGTTTCAATAGGAGGAAAACAAATGGAACTGCTGAACTAGGGACTACCACGACTAGGAGCATAAACAGGGAATGCAAATTAACTTTGATAAGAATAATAATGGCTCTAATTCGTTATGCCCTTTTTATTTGCCAGAAATCATGTCAATTTATTAGTTTTGAGTGATGAGAGTCTATAAACTCCTGGGAACCAATTTTTTTTTTGGAATAAGTAAATATAAACCTCCTTCTAGATATATCACAGAGAAGCTAATAATCATGGGAAACACTGAGAACATAAATACTGCTAGAGAAATGGAAAAAGTATTTTTGAAGGAATAGCAATTTGCTCCAAAATAATTCAAGGGTCAGAGTGTCAGTGGAACATGAATACTGATGAAATAATATTTGCTGTGTGTTGATACTTATTGGAACTGATTAGCAAGTACACAATGATTATAATTTTATTTTCTTTACTTTTGTACATGTTTATAATTTCAAAACTAAAGTGTTGTTTTCTTAACTGAAGCAATTGAAAAAAAAATAGGAAAAGGAGATGGAGTGATATGAATTCAACTCTTGTTCTGAAAGAATGCCAATATTAAAAAAAATAACACACGTGTATACACATAAACACTAAGGCAGACAAATAACCTCAGTGACAGGGCCTAAAAGAAACAGGATGCCCAGAATGGTGACTTCAATACTTGGGGTTGCCAGAGTCAAGGTTTGAATGTTTTTACTCATTTGTGTAGGCTGGAGCTAAACCCAGGCCTGTGTGAAAGGTAGTCAGTTTCATGTATTAGAACCACAAAAAGCACAGGAATACATAATCTAGGGCAATCATAGATATGTAGTACTAAGAGAAGGAAGGGGAAGGTGGGAGAGGGGACAGGGAGGTAGAATAGGGAGGATCTAGGAGGTAATTCTAGTTTAAGAGTATGTGTATATCATATTGGTACTTTATATGCATTCATGATTGTATAATAACTCAACTCCTTAATAAAAAATTAAAAAGAAGAAACACTTGTGGTTGATTTTCCTCCAGAAGCGTCTTCCAATTCAAGAAAGTGACTGAGAGATGAAGAAGCTAAGCAGAGTTTGAAAGACTCAAAGTCCTTGATGGATGAAAAGTGGGGTGTAGGGACCCAAAGTAAGTGTTGAACTTTGAAACCCAAAGGGCTATATCTTATGAAATTAGAACATTGACAGTGTCAAGTGCTGATGGTCATGCAAATAGTGCAACCAGTTTGAAATTTTTACATATGCAATACAAGTGAGTGGGTGTGTCCATATGAACACTAATAGAAGTCTTGGAGGAAGCTCTGTTCATAACAATCAAAACTTAGAAATGGCTCAAATGTCCAACAACAGATAATAGATTAACAGGGAAGCATTCATACAATAGAAAACCAGTATGCATTAAAAAAATAATCAAAACAGATGAATCTCAAAACAACTCACTCATCAAGAGAGAAGCTACACTCAGAAGAATGTTTGGCCCACGCGGGACCCAAGTTTGAACCTCGGCATCCTGTAAACAACCAAGTGACCCTCTCTCTTCAAAAGAAGAAGAAGAAGAAGAAGAAGGAGAAGAAGGAGAAGGAGAAGGAGAAGGAGAAGGAGAAGGAGAAGGAGAAGGAGAAGGAGAAGGAGAAGAAGAAGAAGAAGAAGAAGAAGAAGAAGAGGAGGAGGAGGAGGAGGAGGAGGAAGAGGAGGAGAAGGAAGAGGAAGAAGAAGAGAAAGAAGAGGAAGAAGAAGAAGAAGAGGAGGAGGAGGAGGAAGAAGAAGAGGAAGAGGAAGAAGAAGAGGAAGAGGAAGAAGAAGAAGAGTGCATCTGAGGGAGGAGGAAAATGTACATGTCACAGGAATATGGAGAAGAGAGACTTGAATGGAATGGCAATATAGTTGTTATTTCAAAAAGGGCAAGCATAGGGACTTAAATATATGTCATATATGATTTTTTTACTTTACAGGAATCTTAGAAATGTTTCTTGTACATAGCAAATATTCAACACTGTTAAAAACATGGAAGTCCACAGGCTGATTTCCAACAAGAGTTTGTTAAATTAATTCTAACACACTACATTTTAGCTTCAAAAGAAAAAGAAAACAAAAGACAAAAAGGAAAAACCAATGTGTGTCTGAGACCAGCCTCAATGTGTTTAACCAAGATTCATAAGGTGACTGCTTACTTGACAGAACCTAGAAACCTCCAAACGCGTTGCCTCATCCATTAGCTTCAGCAGCTCCTGGAACTGAGCATCCTGGTACTCAAAGCGCTCCCCAAAGGTTATACAGCAAATGATATTTGAAACTGCATTATTGATCTTGAAGTGAGGGTTGAAAGGCTGACCTGGAGGTAGAGGAAGGCAAAGATGGGTTCCTCCCAATCACTGATTTCTTTCTATGTGCTGCACGAGTGTTCTCTAGCAGACACAGATATGACTAGGAGAGAACCACAGATGAGGTGCTGGCCATAGCACCCCACATAGGGTCAGACATACAATAGGCATACACTCAATGCCAGGGAAATTGAATTGATAACCAGGGCTTAAATTGCACAATATGCTCAATGCTTGTGTTTGTGCATTTCTTGAGGAAAGTGTCATGGTACTAGTACACTGTTATATTCAGTGCCTAGCACAGTGCTGGTCACAGGGCAAGCACTTAGGCACTTAATAAGTATCTGTTCAGTGAATGAATGGGCCACAGCCTCTGTCAGTGCTCCTGGGGAATGCTCACCATTCTCCTCTTTGATTGCCTCCACGAGGTGGTGGGCTTCCTCCTGGATGCGTTCCTCTAGGCTCTTCTTTCCTAAACCAAAGTTCCTTAATGTTGTCAGTGCGAACCTTCTTTGTTCCTTCCATATTTGGCCACTGGACATGATCAATCCTGAGGAAAAGAAAGCCAATATTATGGTCTTCTGATTCTATTATGCTAATACCTGGGAATTTGTATAGAAATGTGTATCACATGGAAGAGGAACATTAAGGCACTTGAAAACCATTCAGAAAAATAAGACCTAAAACAATGGCTAACACAATGGCTAACATTACTGATTGCTTGCAATATCAGGCAGTTTAGTATTCTTTATGTATTATGTAATTTAATACTCAAAGAAGCACCATGGGTTAGATACAATTATTTCTATTTCTGCCCCTGGCGCATTTTACTGATGAAAAAACTAATGAGGATAAAGTGAACTTTGAAAGGTCACATAATTATTAACTAGGTGTTCAAATTCAGTCTTCCTGATTCCAACGCCCATGCTTTGATCAGTATTCACATAAATATAGTTAAGTAGTTATGTTAAGCTAAATACCAAGAATGCACTCATGTATCAGCCAAAGTCCATACTTTTTAGGAAGCAAAGAAAGGTTTTAAAGGAGAGGTCTCAAGTGAGACCTTAACACATGAAGGAAAGATTTAACAAAACAAGGAGCAGTGAGTATTCCACACAGAAAGAACAGCATAGGCAAAAGGGAAGAACATCCTCATGTGTTCAATAGACCACCATTTCACAACACAATGCCACATGTCTTCCCACTTCTCCAAGGCTAATCCTCAGTTCCTTGTGATACCTGACATTGGCTCCAACAACCAATGAAATGTCTCTCCTTGTTGTCAAATCCAGGGCCATCTTTCAACCTCATTTCACTTGGTCTTTTAGCCACATGAGATGCATTTTTCTTGAACACTCCTTTCAGTGGAGTTCAGGGTATCACATTTTCATATTTTCTTCTTAATACCTAGCCAGCAATTTCCCCTATCTTTTTTTGGTTCATCTTCTAGCAAATCTTGAAGTGGTAGAGTGCTTCATGATTGAGTCTGAAATCTCTTTTTATTCCATTACTGGGGAAACTAAACTCATTCTCATGACTGGGAAATCTCAACACCTCCTAAGATATTAAATAACATCTACTGATTGTCACCATCTATATAAGTCCTGGCTTTGCCAATTAAAGACATTTCAGTCTCAGCATATCCACGGCTGAATTTATGATTTTATCCATACAACTCCCTGCCCATGCCAAATTCAATCAAATACTTTCCCCTTGCCTGTCCACCATCTACCCGCATGGGGTCATCTCAACATCTCATTCTCCCTACATTTGGGCCATATGTCTTGTTAGATTTACCTCCTGAATAACTTGATTCTATGTAGATTCACTATCCCTACCCTGATCTAAGCTCTTGCCATCTTGCCACCTCCGTGATCCTGTCTACCATCTTCTCTAACTTAACATGCTACAAAATTATAATCTTTTCTTCCTTCCATTTCTACCCAGCATCCTTAATAAATCTTAAATATATTTCATATATTATTTCCTCCTTTTATTTAAAACCATTCAAGAGTTTCCATATTTAGCATAAAAACCAACTTCCTTAATAAGAACATGCATGAGCTATTTATGGACAAGCTCAGCAGTTTCATTTTGATTTAATTGTCTACTTATTTAAATCACTGTGCTGACCATATTGGACATCTTTCAGTTTCCCAAGTTCTCAGTCATACTTCTCACTTTGGGGACTCATCATATTCTATTCCCTTTGGCTGATTATTTCTTTATGCTACTAAATGAATTGTCGTTTATTTACAGAAACATATTCTAAATCCCAGGATTATGTAAGACACTCCTAATAAACACCTCCCACACTTTTCATAATGCAACAGGCTTTTAATCATGATGGGTAAACAATACTGTTGTTCTGAACAGAATGAATCACATAGGACAAAGACTTCCTCTGCTCTACTCACTGTTATATTACTTTTGCCTAACACTGTGTGTCACATGGAAAATAATACAGTGGGAGATATAGAAGTAACTAATAGAATATTTCAAAAAGAAATTCAGAAATATCTAAACCTGGAAAGCTGATTAATAGATATGAAGTTTTGATTTCAACATTTAAATTTTTATGTTTATTTAATAAATGTTTTAATTATTCATGCCAACCTGTTCAACCAGGATCTGGAGGCTCAAGATACTCTCTGTGGCACAGTCTTCATGATAGGGCATAGGAAACAAGAGGCAAGAAGAGGCAGCAGCAGAAAGAGGCAGATCCATATCCACTTTCCTAAGGGAAGGTGTTTGGAATGGGAAAACAGAAAGGAAGAACACATGGCCTCCTCCTCTGATATAACTGAATGATGTGGTTACCTCATTATCAAAGCATCCAGAAGTGAGATTCTGTAGGACATATGGTTTCTCACAAATCTCTATCAGGGTCCATCCTGCAAACTCTTTTTAACTAGGACAGATGGGTATACAATTTCTTTTAATGGTAGGCATTTCATAATAGGGTTGGCTTCCGGGAGTTTTGGAAAATTACGTACAGAGGCACCATGAAGAGACCATAACATTTCAAATGCTCACCTTACAGGGGTTGACACTTACCATTTTTCTTAAAGATACGATGTCGTAAAAGGACTACAGGACGGTTCAGAAAGTGTTGGTCTGTATTGGAAAGAACTTCTTTGATTAAGGGCAGTCCAGTTACAATCACTGAAGACAGACTACCAAACTCCAAGCGAATAATGTCCCCATATTTCTTTACCAACTGAAAAACAGTATAGTCACAGTTATCTGCATGACAAGGGACAGAAGGTATATGTGAAGCTAGAGTGGTGCACATTGAGGAGAGCATGTGTACACTTATCCTTACCATGGTCTGATGGGAATATTTCTGAATTTTTTCTCATTTTCTCAACTGAATTCAAATTCAATCCACTGAAGGATTGGAACTTTCCTTATGAACATATATCCATATATTCAACCCATATGGATTGAGTGAGCATCTACCATGTGTCACTAAAAGAAGGTACAAGGATATAACTAGCTAAGATAACCAAGATCTAGCCTGAAGTATCCTAGAGTCTAGTGAAGACAGTAAATCCAGCACATATGACCTGCCAAAAGAGTCAGGCTGTGTTGAGTGTCAGCCTGGTGTAACAAGCATGGAATCTAGGAAGGTAAATCTTCTTTACCTTTCCTAAGGCAAATCAAAATATCAGTAGCCACAAGAAAATATCCCTTCCTCAACATGTACCAGATAAGAACAAGTGTTTCACAGGGTGCAGGCCAGGTATGGAGAAACTGCTATATCTCTGGAGCTTTGGGAGGCTCTTGACTCTGTGGTGCACTAATTGTTGGCACTTGGGGAAGTCGCTTCATTTTCTGAGCTCAGCTTCCCAGCTATAAAAGGGAAAAATATTCCTCCCTCATAAGGTTCTGTGAGGAAGGAAAGCAGCACTTTGTTTTCTGATTCCAAGCACTCAGCCTCCCAGTGAGTCTCCAAGGAATGAAGGAGCTCTGAGTTGTAGCTGATATAATACAGAAAGGTGACCAAGCTACTTAGTAATGGAGGGTACTCCCCAAACATTTGAGGACAGAGAAGTAAACTTCGGATAGTTAGGAACTTTAAGTTCATGGGAGCAAGAGAGTGAGAGAGAGAAGAACATGGAGGGTGAGAGAGGTGGGAGAAGGGATAAGAGGGAGAGAGAGAATATAGAGTGATTAGAATGAATATGCACAAGTGTGCAAGATTCTGCAAATATGGGTTGGATGATGGCATATGATCCTAAATCAAAGTTCCTTCCAACCTGTCTATTAAGGATGAAACCCTAAGTAAACCAACCCTCTGCCTTTTGTCAGCCTGGATCATGCCCAAGTGCAGCAGTGGTACCAGACAGAAGGGTTCAGTTCCTCCACTTATGTGTGGTGCTCCTCCCCATCTCCATTCCTACACACTTACATTCCACCATGATGGTCTCAGAGCCCTGAACCTGCCCTGGACCTATCAGGGCAAACCCAATGGATCCAGTCTCATCCCTCCACCCTGTGCTTGCCTTAAAGACAAAGCCTGAGCTTACTCCTTTCATTGTTCTTTTGATCCAGAGTCCTCTTCTAATCTCCATTCATTTCTAGCATAGTCTTTCTTGTCTTGTCGGTAAGGGAAAAGTCAAGAAGTACATATTTTTTCTTCTAAGAAATGGTAGTAATGGTTCATACAAATCAAGCAAATTTTTTATTTATCCTGAGGAATTCCTGGATGAAGTTTTTAAGACTTGCAAGGATTTCTTGACTAATTGAGAATATTCAATTAAGATTTTTTTTATAGCTGAAAAATTCAAGTTAAGTTAAATGACTCCTAACTGACAATAAATATATAATCTAGAATCTCAACTCATACTTGGAGGGACTGAGCATTCCAATACTATTTACTCAGATAATCTATGACATTTTATCTTCACTAGTTCTCTGCCCAGGTGTATTTGTAGCATAACAGAATTAGACCAAAACTTTTTATGGCATTATCTACCATGTAAAACATGGATAGGTCAAATGATTTCCTGGAGCTCTAGTACTGGCAATATCTAGCAATTCTTAAACACATCCAGTCTTTCTGCCAATTGCTTTACATGGACTGAATGATGCAGAGGGCATCTGAGATTTCATAAAATGGATCAAACTTTTGAACGTGTATTCTAAAATAAGTCATTTTAAAAAATTTAAAAACAGAGTAAGGGAATAAAAGACGTTAAAATTAATAGGACAGTTCAGAAGGTTAAAATAGAATTAAAATGAGAAATGAAAATAGAAAAATAGGTTTGAAATAGGAGCTATAAAAAGCAAACAAAAGCAATAAAGTACAGGATATTTAATAGCAGGAATAACAATTCCATGTATGGAATTAAGTACTTAAAAAGTAGGCTGCACCCAAATGAATGTGTAGAATGAAGAAAAGTTAAAGTGAAGCCTGAGAGAGACAAGAGATTGAAACATGAGGACCAAAAGGATTCTGCTTCATCTATGTTCTTAAATTTAAGAAACAGCAGAACAAAGTCACAGAGAGGAAAAGAAAGAAAAAGGTTGAAAATACCAATTGACACTTCCAGCAGAAGAAGGCAAGAATGTCTCTCTTCCCTTGAGTTCTCACTAGCACTGATCCATGCCTGTGCACATCTCTGTGTGTGTCAGCCTAACAAAAGCAAAAATTCATGCTGCTTCTGTATTTCTCTCAGGTGTAACACCTTTCCTTCTGTCTATATGTTGTTGTTTTAATCACCTGTTTATGCTTTGAAACATTTGTGTGCAGTGTGTTCAAAATTTTTGTTATTGATATATGTAATCTCTAGTCAAAAGTTATAATTTTATTTTCATTATGTACAAATCTGTACATATATATGCTAAACTCCTATAAAAGAATTGTTGAGTGTATGTATGAGTATGCACATGTGTGCTCATGAGTGTGGGCACAGCAGTGATGGCAGGGTGGGCACAAGGAAGAAAAAGATTCTCTTTCTTGGTAAACTGCATTTTAAAAAAGTTCCTTCAATGTGTATCTATTGTTTGATAGTTAAAAAGCACTTTTATCTTAAAACTAAAAAGGGAAAATAAAAGAAACTCAAGGAATAAAATTTTGTAACAGTAGTTCTTAACCTGTATTGGGTCTTGGGACCTTTGAGAATCTAGGTCTGTAATGGATCTGCTCTCCAGTACAACCTGTACATATGAACACAGTTGCGCATAACAGTAAATACATACCTTGGGTCCCACTTACTTTTGCTAAGCATAATAGCCTTGCAAATCACCTCTTGAAAAAGGGTGATTGTACAGGAAAAAAGTGTAATGCATAGCAGAAGGTGAAATATGCTCTAATGCTGGCAGAAGCAGAAATGAATTACGGCAGGAAGAGATGAATTTCCATTGCAGATATTGGAGATTACTTGAGCCAGATGCTGGAAATGCTATTTGAGTGAGATCTTAAATGAAAGTCAGGATGCCAGCACAAGGGCATGCATTATGAAAGTGTTCCCATACTTTATGTTTTGGGAATAGCAAATATAAAGGCAGAAAACATGGGTGTTTGGGGAAAAGGAGTTACCCTGTCTGGCTGGAGTGAAAGGTTCATTCAAGAGAACCGTCTACATTGTGTCAAGGCCCAGTGCTGGGCGGTTCAATAAGCTCTTAAATTCAAGAAGCTCACAATGTAATAGGACATACCGTTCAAAAGTTAAGTTCTGGGCTTTGGAGGCTGAGGCAAGAGGATCACAAGTTTGAAGCCAGTCTCAGCAATTTAGTGAAGCCCTAAACAACTTAGTGAAATCCTGTCTTAAAATAAAAATAAAAAGGCTGGGGATGTGGCAAAATAGTTAAATGCCCCTGGGTTCAATCCCTGGAACCAAAAAATAATAACCTCTTATTGTTAGAATTCTGTCCATAAATCACTTGATGGGGGAAAGTTGGGACACACACAGAGAAAAGAATATCTTCCCATTTGCCAAGGAAAACGGGTAACAGTGTTGCCAAAGTAATCTCTAGACCCAGGGGTCTTATTACCAGATGAAATATTTGGATTTTGATTGGCTAATCACAGAAGCCTGAAGATCTCTGAGTAGGAGAGGTGTTGTATGTGCTAACAGTCTGGACCTAGGAGTCACACAACCTGTTTGAATCTAGGTCTGCTTCTTACTTCATGTGTAATTTGGACACATTACTGAACTTTTCTGTATTTTAGTTTTCAGCCCAATAAAATGGAGAATGTTAATAGTTCCCCTCATTAGAATTGTGATAAGTAACCACTGTAATAAAATTAATGAAACAATTATCTTTGATGTATCATGGAGTTTTTTTTAGGAAGAGCACTCTGGTAATGATAGTAACAAAGGAAAGTTGAGACAGAGACCAGAGAGTGAGGAGATGGGGCTGGTCCAGCAACCAGATCAAAGAAATGATGCCTGACATACAACCAACAAGTGGCTTTTCTAGAATTTGTTTCTATAAGCTTTTAAAGAAGAGGGAAGAGTAAAAAATATAGAAATACAGAAAGAAGAATAATAATGTGCCAGGCAATGACTTGGTACTCCTTAACTTATTTTATAATAATCACATAAAGTATTCCTAGTTTTCAGAAAAAGAGGAACAGAGATTTAGCACATAGTTAGTGGGCATAAAGTTTGGGCTTTTTTCATTGCCCTCTGTAGGTATCATCCTTGACTGAAGGAATGAAAATATTTTCCTTCGTTTTTTTGAGTGATGGAGCTGCCTGGGTATAAGTGGGCCACAAGATTTCCTAATCAAAATGATATCTCCCAGCCTCTCTGGGACTAATTGTGACCAGTACAAAGTGAGGAGTGGTTATGTGTGTTCTGGGACAAAGCCTTAAACGAAAGCTGCTTTCTCACCACCTCCCTTTTCCCTTTCTCATGGGCCAGAACTCACATATAATGGTGTTGTTGAGGGACCAGAGCAACAGAATAGAAGGAACTGGAGATTAGGAATGGCCTTTTGGTATAAAGCAGCCTCTCTATCCTGAACTTTCTGCCTACATCTGAACTCTTAAGTAAGAAAGAAATGAATCTCAATCTGTTTACACCACTATGTTTAGCTATAAGCAGCTTATTGTGCATGCTAACTAATAAACTTATCCATCTCATGTCCTGTTCTTCTGCTTCAGACCAGTACAATTTCTTTCACTTAAATACATGTTCCTATCATGAACTATATAGCAACAGGAGAGGAAGTTTACAAAGTGTGAGGGTGAGGAAAAGCAAAGTTCCTCATGCACACATAAGACAGTTTCTTCCAATCTCCTCACTGTGCTTTTAGCTCATGACACTTCCCCTATTTAAGATATCCTGTCTTTTTAATCCACTCAGCCACTTGCCCAACATTCCCTTAAAGTTAGGTCCAATTTATTCCAACATTCTACAAAATGTTATCCTCAGGATTTCCCAACCATGGTGATCCCATCTCCTAATATCTATTTGGATAACCAGAGTTTACACTACTCTCTTCTTCAGACACCATCTTGGACTGTGCCTGGTATGATAAGTACTTAATAAATGCTTGCTGAAGAAATAAGTCTATGAATTAAGATTCTCTAAATATGTCATGAAAAGTCAATTATTCTCAACTAACATAATGAAGAGTCATTCAGCATAAAGAGATAATACGTTTATTAGTCAAATGCTCTTGGGTTCAAGCCCTCTTTTTGCTATTATCCCCTGAATACCCTGGAAAAATCACATTACTGTTCTTCTTTTACTCAATGGTAAAGTGGAAATGCCATCACATGATACCTAACATTTATACCTATCATGAAGACTAAATGAACAGGAACATAAAAATTCTGGATCAAGACCTATCAGGTTCTATTATAAGGAACTATATACAGTGCACCAAATAAAAATATGGAAAAAAGAACTATCAAGTTGTTAGTACTAAATGCTTCCCAATTGAATGAATGCAAATTTAATAATGTTATTAATAAATTAAAACATTTAATTCAATTTTGTTTACATCAGAAATATAAAAAAATATAAACCTAAATAAAGTAAAAACTGAACAGTTTGATTAAAAAAGAATATCACTGGGCTAGGGATAAGACCCCAGTCTCAGTTTCACGAGCTAGTTTTTTGTTTTGTTTTGTTTTGTTTTTGTTATTCTGTAGTACTAGAGATTGAACCTAGGGGTGCTCTATCACTGTGCCATATCATATCTCCATCTCAGTTTTATTTTGAGACAGAGTCTAAGTTGGCCAGGCTGGTCTCAAACTTGTGATCCTCTTGCCTCAGCCTCCTGAGTAGGTGGGATTACAAGTGTGTACCATGACGTCTAGTTGTGACATTAAGAGAGTTATTTAACCTCTCTAGTCATATCTATCTTAGCAGTAAAACAAGGACAGATTAACCTTCTTAATCGAGACAAGACTGAACAAAAGTAATTCACATTATTCCTATTAATTGTGATACTAATTAATAGAGACAAAATTCCAAGATAAACCTATTGTCTGTAGCCAAAAGACCAGGAAAAGTGGAGCCCAGAGGACAGAAACCATTGAGCCCTTCTATTTCTCTGTCCTGGAGGGTGTGGACTTTCTCCTCCCTGAAGGGTGTAGTTGTAGTGGAGGACATGGTGCAACTTTGTCTTTCACCCTATCCTTGTGCCCTTTCTGTGCTGAGTTTGTGTGCTGAATTGCGACTTTCATCCCTGAGCTGCAGTAAAGACTCCCTGGAGGAGTCTGGGGACATAATTTTAATCTCCAGATGTTCTTCCCTGTGGCACAGATGTGGGCAGACCTACATGCTTCTAATGCTGAAGGGGAAAAACCTTTTATTCCAAGAAATTGTCAACCTAGAATTCTATGATCAGTGAAAATAGGCTTCAGAAATGGAAAGGAAGGTGAAATAAAGACATGCTGAGATGAAGGAAAACTAAGAGAATTATTTGCCAGAAACCCAGGTGTAAATAATAACTAAGGAAAGTCCTTTAGATCAGAAAGGAAATCATAAACTTGGAACCAAAGAAACGAAGAAAAAGCAACAGATCATGTAAATAAATGGGTAACTATAGTAGACTGTTCTCTCCTTGTTTTTCTCAAAATTGCATTTGACATTTAAAAGCAAAATTGTACTACTGTTTGATGTGTTCTCAGTTCATGTAGATATAATATTTAAGACAATTATAAAGTGTGAAGGTGAAGAGAACTGGTTATAATATGTCTATTTTCCACTTGAAGTGGAAATTTTGGTACTGGAAAAGTAAGATAGCTTATGATATTTATAGAAATCACATTAAAAAACAATACAAAGAGATGCTCCAATGGAATTAGATGAGAAGTGTCCAAGTAACCCACAGAAAGACAGGAAATAGGAAACAGGAATGAAAAACTGAGCAAACAACACAGAAAACAAATAATAAAATTGTAGACTAATCCTAATATATCAATAAATACATTAAACAGAAATGTCCTTCCTTCAAATATTAAAGGACACATAGGCATAATAAAAAATGAGCCACACATATGCTGTCTATAAGAATTCATTTCAAATATGATGATATAAGTTAGCTAAAACAGAATAGAGAAACACATATCACTCACATACTAATCAAGAGAGCGGATGTGGTGATAGTATACCAAAGTTAGGGCAAAGAAAACTACCAGGAATAATAAAAAAAAGGACATTACATTAAAAAAGAGTTTCAACAATTTTAAAGAAAACAAATAGGTTTAGGAAGGAAACATAGCTAACACAATTAAATAGTAAACATTTCATTTTCTTCCACCACTAGAACGGGTAGGTAGGTAGAATGACGCCAGTTGACTGTAAAGGTGAACATAGCTCAAAAAGAGATTTAGCTGGTCGGCAGGATGGGCTGCAGAGCCACCCATCCTCTTGCTCCAGAAAGTCCCTAATCGTGTTAGCATCCAGACGCAGCCTGGCACCTTCCCCAGTTCCTACCGGCTGAACCGCAAGATGCGACTGCTCAAAGTCCCAACGGAAGAAGTTGCCAACCAAAGCCAGGGGCCAGGGCCCAGGCGGGTAGTTCTTTGGGCGCCGCCTTTTGAAAAGTCCAGCTAAGAACAGAAAGGCGACTGCACCCAGCAGCAGAGTCCGCGCGTGGAGCGCTGCCCAGAAGGCGGTCGCCAGAGAATTTAGGGACTCCAGCATGGCTCTAAGGTCTGCCGTCTCTTCTGCTATCCAAATAAACGAGCCGGCTCCCCTAGTCACCAAGATACTCTCCGCACGGCCTGCCGAGCCCCACTCCACCCTTCGCCACGCCCCTGCACCCTCCGCCAAGCTTTTCCAAGCCCTCCGGCCTTCTGCACTCCCCTTCCTCCCGGGTCCCCCACAGCCATCCCGGTCCTTCGCCCCTCCCCACCCCTGCCGGCCTCTGCCCCGTCCTCTGCCACGCCCCTTCCGGGCGCTTCGCCCCACCCTCCTCTCCCAGGTCCTAAGCCCGCCCCCTTCCTGGTCCCGCCCCCTTCCTGGTCCTACCCCGAAGACCTTTACCCCGCTCTGACCCGGTCCACGCCTCTCCTCTGTGCTTCCCCCGCCCTCCTCACTGATGCTCCGCCTACCTGCCCCTCCCCAGTACTTCGCCCCGCCCTATCCCGGATCTGTACCACGCCCTCCCTCCCTAGTCCTCTGTACACCAAACCAAGCCCCTCCTTTCCCCTCCCCTTTGCTACACTCCTCCCCTAACCCAACCCTCTTTGGACCTCCTAGTTCCCTTCGGCTAAAATGCCAGGAACTGAGGTTCTGGAGAGAACCCACAACTTGGATGAAAATGCTGGGTTAGGAGCGGTTCTTTTCTATTTACAAAGTCCTCATTTCTCTGACACTCTTGAGGTTCTTGGATTATGATTTTGTCGCGTTATGCATCTCACACAGCGCCCCAGACATCTGAGCTGTTGTTTTCCAAACAACCTCTTGCACTGTGACCAAAGCCGTGTCTGGTAAACAGAAGTGACACAGCACCCAACATTTTTGGGGTTCTTAATATATATGCCAGGCAGCACACTCAAATCTTTGCATAAATCACTTCGTTTTGACAGACTTACAGAGGAAAATGAGATTGTTAGTTCTATCTTGCAGTTGAGGAAATGGTGAGTACTAGTGTTAAGTACACGGTGAATAAGAGACTTCATTCACCTGAAAACACATCTAAGCAAGGTCCTGTATTTGAACGTGTTTTGAAGATTAAAAAGCATTGTATCAAAGCTCCTAACACCAAGTACAGTCTACAGTAGGAACTTAATTAACATTTGTTTAAGGAATGTCTTAGTCCTGGTCTTATTTTGGACTGCTCTATGAAACTCCCCTCTGAAGCCCTAAAAGTGTTAGGCTTCCAGGACTCAACCTTCCATGTTATCCAGTGGTGCCCACTTGGGTCTCACCATTTGTGAGACACTCAAAACCCGAAGCGTAGTTCTGGAATAGTACTATGAAAACTAGGAAGTCTGATGGTCCATTTTCAGAATGCAGTCTTACCTTAAGGTTGGCATATAAACGAAAGCCATCTTAGGGTAGGAACCATGTGGCCAGAGATAATCTGTTTTTAAATTCCTTTTCAGATACCCCATTACACAGATAGCTTTTTTCTGTCCCCGCCCAATTTTATATTAGCCAATGGCTCAGATTGTGCCCCTGAGCTCCTGCAATCAGAGTGAAAGGCAGGATTTTGTCAGGTTGGAGATATAAGTAGGCAGACTGCCCCAAGTGTGCTTGCTCATGGGATCCCCTTTTTCTTTCTTTCTTTCTTTCTTTCTAGAGGGAAGGACAGTGAGAGAGAGAGAAAGAGAATCAATTTTTATTGAGTTTTGCACATGGCTTTTGTTGCTCTGACACTTAGTTGTGTATGTGGGTGCTGGATTTGAACCCGTGTACTTGCACATGCCAGGCAATTGCCTTAACTGCCGAGCCACTGCTCCAGCCCATGGGATCCCCTTTGTGAGCCAATCCTTCTGGAGGAGTTAAAGTCTGTCCTGCTCACCTATTTCTGAGATAATTGATTTTGTTACTATCACCTGAAAATTTTTAATAATTTTATTTGTAACAGTACTCAAGTACTAAATGTAGAAATACACATTCTGCTTAAAATTTTAATTTCAAAATAAAGGAGAATTTCCTATTATTCCAATGGAAGGGGATTGTTAGAGCTTACTTTAGATCCTTCAAGTCCAATATTTACTGTTTTGATGCAGTTGCTATGCATCCATATAATGCATTTGATATTAACCTGTGTTAGAAGCACCTTTATACAATTGTTTTAAAATAGTAAACTCAGTATTGTGTATTGTTATCCTGATGGCTACACATGGAACTTGTTCATTCAATTTGACAGCTAGGCAATATTCTATTACTAATTGCAATTTTTTTACTCATTTCCAAATCAATGGGCATTTGAGTTTGTTATTCTCTCCTTCCTTTTAATTTTTTTTTTTTTGCATTTAAAACAATGCTGCTGGGCTTAATTTACCATGGTGAAATTGTAGAAGCAACTTACACACCCTTCACTGGAGGAATGGATCCTGAAATTATGGTATATATATATCCATATATATGTGTATATATACATATATATATATGGATATATATATATACACACACACACACACACAACGGAGTTCTACTCAGCTATTAAAAGGACTTTCACAGGTAAATGGATAATAATGGAAAAAAAATTTGCTGAGTAAAACAAGCCAAACCCAGAGACTTAAGGTTGAATGTTATCTGTTATATGTGGAAGCTAGATAAAACCTAAGATAGGATTATTTAATAGACCCACCAAATCTGGATTAACAAATAGCTGTGGGAACTATCACTATGAAGGTGTAGGGAAGAAGAAAGGGAGGGAGGAGAGGGGGAAAGGAGGGATTTCAATAATGTAGAGTATACTCAACTCACATGAGAACCCAAAATATACCCAGGCAAGTGTATAAATCTAGTAATTTCAGTGTTGACATTACATACATATGGTCATTTGTATCTGTAACTTGGGGGAACTACAAAAGAGTCATGAGATCAGGAAGTGGGGGAAGTGGGGGAAGTCCTGGACAAGGATTGGGTTTAAACAATCCTTTAAATACATATGCATATATTAATATGAACCAACAAATCACTTCCTTATGTAAGTCAACACTGAACCAATTTAAAAAAAATAAAGCTGCTGGTCTGGAGAGGAGGCTTAGAGAGGCACAGTGCTTGCTTGGCATGCATGAGGATCCTGGTTTGATCCCCAGCATCACATACAGAACCAAGTGGAGGAAAAAATAATGTGGTGGGGAACGATCCATAATGGCACCCTGAGGAGCTCTCCTGATGCTCTTCCTAGGAAAATAATTAAAATAGGTAAAAATGATTTTTATAAATCATTTTGGGTTTTATATTCCAACCACTTTCAGTCTTTGAAAACAATTATGGTTTAAATGTGAGGTATCCCCCAAAAGCTCATGTGTGACAATCCAGGAAGGCTGAGATAAAATGATTGGGTTATAAGAGCCTTAACCCATGCAGTGACTTAATCCCCTGATAGAGATTCAATGGTAAATGAAGGTAGGTAGCATGTAGCTGGAGGAGGTGGGTCATTGGTGGTATGCCTTTTGGGTATACAGTATGTATCTGGAATGGAGATTCTTTCTCTGCTTTCTGGAGCAATACCTTGAACCAATTCCCTCTTCTGTGTTCTCCACCATGATGTTCAGCCTTACCTCCAGCCCCAAGAAATGAAGCCAGCCTTCTATGGACTAAGACCTCTGAAACCATGAGCCCACAAATTAATTTTGACTCCTAAAATTGTTCTTGTTGGGTCTTATAGTCACAGAAGCAAGAAAGCTGATTAAAGCAAAAACTGATTTAAGGGCTTAAAGTAAATGAAGAATCTTTTATTCTAAAAAAAAAAAAATCTTGGTAAAAACAGTGTAAACCACAAGTCCTACCCTTCCCAAATCCCCATTTTAGAAACCAGAAGTTCTATTCATATAATCTGTTTTCCTGAACACTTTTCTGGTATCTGAGACTCCTTGGTCATGTTTCACTTTCAGTGCCAATGTTTTAGATCTGGTGAAAATTATGTTCAGGAGTAATACTGTATACTATTTTCATGGAACAGAACAAAGAATTCAGAAATAGACCCATATAAATAAAATTACTTCATCTTTGATAAAGAAGCAAATACAATTGATTGTCCTTTCAATCTGAAACTATCAGACATCCCATGCAAAAATAGAATAATATAAAAGTGAACACCCTTGGCTGTTTGACTCTTCAGCCTGGAGAAACATCACTTCTTCCAAATAGAATCTGTGTTATACCTAAGATGGGAATTTAATCCTCTGTCCATGTGGCAGGCACGGTTTTGTGGCCTTCTACATTTATTGTTTCATTTAACTCACAGCAGACATAAATGTAGGTGCTATTGTCCTACTGTTTCATTAGGAACCTGAAGTCTATGCATATGAAATCATGTGTTCAAAATGCCCATGAGTTGCAAATCAAGTTCAGCTCTTCTTGTGAGCAAAATTAGCACTGTTTTCCTGAACCATAAAATCAGGAGTTAATTCATTTTCTATATCACAGGTTAATGTGTGTGACTCTCAAATTTTATCTCCCTTCTTCTCCCCGCCCAACCCATTGATTAGAAATGTAATGTTTTTTGAAAGATGCACTTTGGCCCCAGGCTGGCCTGTCATACTTCCCTCAGCATAGATAAGTGCTTATTTTTATCTCTAGACCTGCTAGCCTTGAACTTCCTGTCTGGAATGCCCTTTCTGGTCCTTCTGTTCATCTAAATCCTGTTTGTCTTGAAGGTCCAGTTTAAGTCCTCCCTCCTCCCTGACCTTAGGCCTTTGGGTACTTTGCTCTATCTAATGATTTTCTTTTGTCTTTTGCTGCTCTCTTTACCTGGAATAAATATTGAAATTGTAAGGAAACAGAAAATGGAGGAAATAAAGGAAAGAATTGAGACAGTTCAACAGTAACACAGCTTTATTCAGGCAAATCTGAAGGAGTAGGCCCAATGGAGCCTGAGACCCATCTTCTGCTTACAACCTGGGATACATATAGGAGTGAGTGGTGGGGAGGGGATTGCCAGGGTGTTGTCAGGGAAGAGTCCTTTCTGATGATGATGGAGTGTTTAGGGTTTCTTTGCATGATGGTGGAGTGTTGTCTGGGATTTAGGGGCAGTTGACTCAGAGTCACCGTGAAGTGACTCATTCTAACATGGAGGATATATTCAAAATGGCTTTGCCTAGGTCAAGTTCTACCCAACATAAATTCTGTCCAAGCATCAAAGGCTTGGTTACAGGCCAATTGTTCCTAGACATAGGATTGACACAGGACCCAGGATGTGATGGCAGAAGCAAGTCAGACCAGAGAACATTCAGACAAGGCCTTGCTCCTACTGGCTTCTACTTTGAGAAGGGAGCTACAGCATCCACAGGAGTGTCAGGCTGGTTTTCTGAACAAAGGGAGAGAGCTAGTTTTATTCAAGTGAAAGGGCTGTTTGCAGTGGTGGTGGTGTGGGGCAAGGTTTAGGAAGGTTACTTGCCTTTACGTCCATTTCAAAGGGGGTGATTTTGTTTTCCTACAAGGACATTTTAACTCTATGGAAGGCACAGTCTGGCTGTTACTTTTTCATATCCATGTTTAATGTTTATCCCTGTATTACAAACATTTGTCTTGTAATAAGGAAGAGTTTCTGTACCTGTTAAGAAAACGTATACTTGGGATATGGAAAAGAAGACTCACAATGGCAAGTAACAAGGTAAGGGTCCTGGGAATTGGGAGTTCCTTTTAGTAATAGTATCATTGATAATTTTTTCTAGGTTTTCTTCCTGCTCCTTCTTTTCTAGTTTGATTCTTCATTTTTGAAGAGCTTCTTCTGGATCTGTGAATTGAGATTCTTTGAGGGGAAGTAAGGCAGGTCTCCAGGTGGTTATTCTTTGTAAGTCAAGGAGTGGGGTCAGACACCACCCCTTTGATGATCACCTTCCTCCAAAAAGCTGCTTTTGCCTGTAGCCTCATTTTGCTCCACAGTTTAGATGTAGGCTCATGGTTGCTGATCTGAAACCTAGGTTGTTCTGGGCACTTGATGGGCCTAGATTAGGAGACACCTAGACTGGCACATTGAGTATCAAGTGGGTGCAGGCTGCTCTAGCATGGGATCCTCCTTTGTTCTGTTCTGGAAGTATGCAAGGGATCTGGACCAGAAGAGGCCTGGGCTGGCATTCCAGCTGGGTGCGGGCCAATCTGGATGGGGTCTTACCTGGGGGTGTCCTGGGTGCCTGCAAGGCCAGGACCAGAAGTTACCCAAACCAGCAGATGGGGCATTGTTTGGGCAGAGACTGCTCCCAGAGGGGTTCCTCCTCTGGTCTGTCCTGGGTGTGTGTCAGGGCAGATAAGAAGCAGGTGACAGGTTTTAAGCCTAAAGGGAATACTGGTACTTTGTGGAGTCTTTGGGGTTCAGTAAATCAGTAACTCGATGTTGCTAGAAACTTCCTGCAGGCAAGAGGCTGAGGGAGGCTAATGGCAAAGACCAAGAAGGGAGAGCTGTCTTGAGAAGCCACTAAACTGTTCCTCATGTTGTGACAGAGGTGTGGGACATAATGTGAACCTGAGTGCACTGACAGCTTGAGGTCAACTTGGATACCAACAGAGGTCTGCTTGGAGGAATAATGTAGTCTGCAAAGGAGATGAACTGGCAGATTCCCTGAAGTGAGAGAAGGATGTTAAAAATAAAGAAAATGTTTATTTTCTTCATTTTTGCCATTCTGACTGGCGTACGGTGATATCTTAATGTAGTTTTTGTTTGCATTTCTCTGATTACTAGTGATTTAGAGCACTGTCTCATGTATTCATTGGCTTGATCAGTGTCCTCTGTTGAGAAGTTTGTATTTAGCTCTTTGGCCCATTTATTGATTGGGTTGTTTGTGTTTTTGTAATTGAGATTTTTGAGGATTTTGTAGATTCTGGATATGAAGCCCCTGTCACAGGAATCATAGCCCATGATTCTCTCCTTTCCGTAGGAAACCTCTTGACTCTTTTGATTATTTCCTTGGTAGTGCAAAAGCTTTTTAGCTTTATGGCATCCCACTCAATAATTTTTTGCTTTACTTCCCTCACTTTAGGAGACATGTTGAAAAAGAAGTCTTTGCCTACTCCCAAATGCTGAAGTGTTGGACCTAATTTGTCTTCCATCAGTTGCAAGGTAGCTGGTTTAATTCCTAGCTCCTTGATCCATTTTAATTTGATTTTTGTGCAAGGAGAAAGATAAGGGTCTAATTTTAAATTTCTGCAAGTGGCTGTCCAGTTTGTCCAGCACCATTTGTTGAAAAGGCTCTCTCTCCTCCATGTAATATTTTGTCCCTCTTTGTCAAAAATCAGATGTTTAAAGATTTGAGGGTTTGTTTCAGGGTCTTCTATTCTATTCCATTGGTCTTCTTTCCTACCTTGATATCAGTACCATTCTGTCTTTGTTACTACAGCTCTATTGTATAGTTTTAGATCTGGTATGGAAAACCGCCTGTTTCGTCTTTCTTGCTTAGTAATGTTTTGGCAATTCTAGGTTTCTTATTGTTCCAAATGAATTTGAAAATTGCTTTTTCTATGTCTGTAAAGAACGACATAAGTATCTTTATAGGGATAGCATTAAATCTATATAAATCTTTCTGTAGAATAGCCATTTTTATTGTATTAATTCTCCCTAACCAAGAACATGGGACATCTTTCCATCTTCTTAGGTCATCTTGGATTTCATTCTTCAATGCCCAATAATTTTCATTGTAGAGATCTTTGATTTCCTTTGTAAGGTTAATTCCCAAGTATCTTATTTTTGTTTTAAGATATTGTGAATGGGACTGATTTCCTGATTTCTTCATCAGTCCTTTTATTATTAGTGTATAGGAAAGCTATTGATTTGTAGGTGTTGATCTTGTATCCTGCCACTTTGCTAAATCTGTTTATGAGTTCAAGTAGTTTACTGATGGAGTTTTTTGGATCTTCCAGATACAGGATCATGTAGTCAGCAAAAAGAGAGAGTTTGACTTCCTCTCTTCCTATTTTTATCCCTTTTTCTTTCTCTTGCCTAATTCCAATAATAGATGCTGGAGGGGTTGCGGAGAGATAGGCACATTAGCAACTGTTGGTGGAGCTGCAAACTGGTACAGCCCCTCTGGAAAGCAGTGTGGAGGATCCTCAAAAAAACTAGGGATGAGCCCACCATACGATCCTGCTATTCCTCTCCTGGGTATTTTTCCAGGGGATTTAGAATCAGCACATTACAGTGACACAACAATATCTATGTTCATAGCAGCTCAATTTACTATTGTTAAATTATGGAAACAACCCAGATGTCCCTCACTGAATGAATGGATCCAAAAACTATGGTACATATATACCATGGAATTTTACACAGCAATTAGAAACAATAATATTGCAGCCTTTGAAGGTAAATGGATGGCTATGGAAGAAATTATGCTGAGTGAAATCAGCATAACCCAGAGAACCAAGGGTTGAATATCTTCACTCATCTGTGGAGGCTGGAACTAGACCCTGGCCATTGAGAAAGGAAGTCTATTATCATGTGTTAAATCCAGATAAGGTGTAATGTTATACAACCTAATACATTTTTAGAGATGTTTTGGGAAGGGGAGGGAAGGGATAAGGGTGGGTAATTGGGGGGGCACTCTTGGGAGTAAATCTAATCTTCAAAATCTATATATGTATTATATTATTTCATTAAAAGATTGTGTGATTGTTTAACAAATAAATTTCTGAATTAAAAAAAAACTAAAAAAGAAAGAAAGAAAGAAAATGTACCTTCCACACCAACGGCACTGCATGTGGCAGGCCCTGGTGGGATGGTGGTGGGTGGGTGGGGAGTCATGAAGCACATGGTATGGAGAAGATTCATTGAGCCACTTCCTTCCTGCCTGGGAAACTACCAATTTTAAAGCTGGGTTGAGTCGGAGAAGCTAAATTATGGAATTATATAAATTGTATACTTATTTAACTCCAAATCATAATGACCAAAATGACTCTCAGAAATGAATGTGATCAAAGGAATATTTTTTATACCAAAATGATCAGAAAAGTGATGGGCTATGCCTGGAATTTCATTCAGAAGCACAAATGTTGTCCACAGAATGTTTGGAAATAAGTCAGGGGTGGGAATAAAATTACTTTTGCCTTGTCACCTACTGAGTCCCATACCATCAACCTATCACAGTAACACAGACAGGATTGCACGTATTTTATGTTATTGCTATCACCAGGTAGTGAAGTTTCTATTCTTACAGCCACATTCTAAAGGAAGAAAATAGAAGCTTGCAGGGTGAAATGTCTTGTTCAGTGTTACAGTAGGTGGTTAAGGAACGGTCAACCTGGGTTTCCCTGGGCACTGCTCCCTAGCATTCCCCGCCTTCTTTCTGTTTATGGTTAGTGGGTGGAAAATACCTGACCCATTGGGCTTGAGTGAGTTCAAGAAAGCAGGTCAGCAGGGCTTGAGGTCTGGAGTCCCCTGTTCTAACAAAGTTCCTTGCTTACCCAGGAAGTCATCCATGCTACTTAGTCAGCTTTTCAGCCCCTGCTTCCAGTTAGAATATGTAGAACAGTGAGGTAGTGAGTCCCTCTGCTGGACTTCCCACTGGTGCTTACAGTCCTGCTATGCCAGACCCAGGTCCACTTTCCATGAGACTCTGGGAATTGTATGTGCCATGATCCTTCTCTGTTATAAGTCCCTTAACCTCCAGCCTTATTTGAGATTCATACTTCAGTGTGCCTGTGTCTGCATTTCTCTGCATGAGAGTCATGAAAAGAAGATTCACTGCCTGGGTTGCGTTTGGTGACCTCGTCCACAATGTTGCAGATCATATCAGATTACTTGCACACTAGTTTACAGGTACAGAGGAAGGGGAAAAAGGGCCCTGGAATTTCTCAAATGAAAAATAGGAGTCTTAAAAGAGTGCATTTTACAAAATCCTTTTGTGACACTTGAAATGAGAACTCATATTTTATAGTGTCTCCAACAAGTTTTGAGAAAAAAGGAGAGATACTCTTATGCAATTATAAAATTCAATTAGTCTTCACTTCGTCTCTTCCTCAAGATTTTTGACTCATTGTGATCACCCTCCACTGGCCCTGGGTCCCACCGCATCCATGAAGTCAGGGTGAGTCCCCAGGGATTTTATATTTATTCCACAAGTAGTGGATGTGTGGCTGCTGGTGAAGAACCATGGGTCGTGTACATCAGGGCAGGAATGGAATGCAGAGATGGCTTCAACCAAGTCCCTCACATTACAGATGAGGAAACTGAGACAAGTAAACATTTTGATCAATTTCACATGACGTTTCTACTTGAATGAATGTATTGGGGACTGGAGCAGTGGATCAGTGGTTACAGTGTTTGGCTGGTATCATGAATACACGAGTTCAAACCCCAGAACCACATACACATGAAGTGTCCGAGCCATGAAAGCCATATGAAAAACTAAATAAAATTGATTCTCTCTCTCTCTCTCTCCCTCTTCCTTAAAAAAAAAAATGATTGGATGATCAGATTGGGGAGGAAAAAGGAAAAGAAATGGAAGGTAGACTTCAGATGTTGGGGACATTGCGGTTTTATTCTTGGACAATCTCGTGCCCTGTTATAAAAGAGGTGTGAACAAATGGCCTCTCTCTTACATTCTTTCTTTACCACCCAAGAGGGACTAAAGCCTCATCTCCACATTGGAAGCACAATCACTTCCAGGTACTCTTACCTCAGCTCTCACACCCAGCTTGGGCTACCTCCAGCCTAACTCTGCCCACTTTCCTCCCTTTCTCTGGTTCCTTTTCTTGTGGTGCCACCTGAATGGAATTCTCTGAATTCCAAGCATCAAGAAAGAAATTTCCATGACCTCTGGCCATTTTGTTATGAGCAGCTTATAACAAAATGAGTCTACCCACTTAAAGAAAAAGAGAACTTTGAGGTTGGGTCCAGTTTACCAGGGTGGTTGGTTGGTTTGCTCTGGGGTTGGGGCTAAAACTCCATGCCATTGTCTCCCTCAGTGACTGCTGGCAGTATTGTGGCATTTCTAATATTATGCTATGCAATGCTCTACCAGGGCCCTAAGAGATGATACGGTAGTAATGTTAGCCACCAAAAGCTTGCAGTCTGATTTGGAAATCACAGTTAAATCCAATGTGAAAGAGCATGGGAATGAATGCCTGATGGAAGACTCAAGAAAAAGTGTGAATAACACAAAATCTTTCCACAGTTGTTCCCCAAACCTGACTTCAAGTTTGGGTTAACTGTAGTCACACCCTACTTGACCTGAGTCCAGGGCCAAGGGGATGTTTCCTTGTGCAAATCATAGAAACTGCTTCAACAGCACTTACTTTCCCTACCTGTGAACAGGAACTCATCCCTCTCTTGCTTACTTACCACAGGACCACTCTGAGGCTGAAACAGGTAAGACCTGTATGGAGGTATCAAATGAGAGACATGACTCCAAGGTTGCCCCTAGGGTCCCACTTCTCTTTACCTGTTTTGCACCACTTCAGCCTGAGCAATCCAATAGGCCAGAAGCAGACACTTGGCCATGGAAGCACGTAGGAAGAGTTGATTTGCAAATCATTGAAAACCCATTTTTTCTTTTAAATCTTACAGAATTTTTTTGGGAAATGAATCATTTTTTTCACCTCCTGGATGAAAAAGTAAATCAATGAATCCACAAATGATTATTCCAAGGATAATTTTAGGACATGGCAGAAGCAGAATTTGGATCCAGTTTCCTCTTAGTTCAATTCCTCTTCTCTTTCTTCAGTGACACCATCATTCTGGACCCTCACATCTGAGCAGACAGAGCGACTCTGGAGTACATGTCATTTATTTTCTGGCTCTCCTTTACCTTCCTCCAACTGCATCATGGCCTAGGGACAGCGCAGATGCGGTAGCTGACTGGGGAGATCGTGATGCCAGTTCTGAATTTCAGGCTCAACTTCTCATTTTTGGGGGCCTTGAAGGTAAATTTTTGTGCAAGGGATGTGAAAAAAATAAACAGCTCAGCCCTGGCCAACTGTTCTCCAAGGCATATACGTTTTCCTGAAAGACAAATGCAGAGGAGGAGTTATCTTTTCAGCAGTCCTGATCCTCAACGAGGGCTGCAATCCCTTCCCTCCTGAGCAGACCAGGGCTTTATGCCCATCACCATATTTATCTGACTGTGACCTGAATTCATCAAAGCACAGAATGCAGAGTCCAGGATCACAAAGTCAAATGCCTTTGGGTGTCAGGCGGTACTGGGGTGAAGGTGCCCGTGAAATTGCCTTTTTCTGATTGCTTCTTTACCTGCAGGATTTGAAATAGATACCCTTTTGGAATTAAAGCTTCGAATTCTTTAAGCTTCTGAATTTCCTCATAATGAGAAAAAAAAAAAACTACTGAGGAAAGACCTCCAAGGATCTGAGACACAAATGTTCTCTGGTTAACTCAATCTGCATTCGGGTTTTTCCTGTTTGTCCACTTGTCTGATAAAGGACTCTCTTATGAAAATTTTTCTCACCCTGAGCACCCTTAAGATGAAAAATTGAAACAAGAACAAAAAACAAAACAAAAGAAAAGAAAAAAGTCTTCTCTGTGTTCCTCAAGCCTGTTTTTCAATAATCCTCTCTTCTTACCATTCTGCCTCCTGTTTTTTTTGTGTGAAGAGATGAGTAGTAAAGACATTTTCCAGGGTAACCCAAGGTGTGGTATAACCACACCCAGGTTCTGTTAGTCACCACTCATAAAGGTCCACAGATCAAACCTGAGTTAGTGGAATAAAGAAAAAGATTTGGAAAAACAGCAAGCTGGAAAAGATGGAGGCTATGCCAACAAGACTATCCAAACACAGCCTAGGTTTTAAGAAACTTTGATTCCCAGGGAAAAAGGAAAAAAGAAGGCAGAGGTGAGGGAAGGGCTGATAACTGGAGACTTCTAGGTGCCACTCTGGTGGTCTATAAAAGCTGGTGGTTGGTAATCAGTTAATCCTGATGTCCCTGTAAAGCTCAATGTCTTTAGTTACTCTTGGTGTCTTGAGCCTTGAAGGAGGAGGAGAAATTAGGTAAAGTGAGGACTAATCCACTTTGCAATACCATTCCAGACAAACACTCCTCAACAGACATCAGCCTCAATGGTAAATCTAACTCAGTAGTTAAGGTCGCAAAGGGGGCAGATGCAGCATGAAGGAAGTGGTACCAAGCTTTTTATCCTGTATTTTGTCACCCATCAGACATCCACAGTTCCACGTGAAGAATGGGTGCTTTCTGCAAATGTGGCCATCCACATTTGTCCCTGAGGCACAACCCCGGCAACCCTCGTCATCATGACCACCTGTCAGAGGTGTTGTCCACAGCAACTGTTGGGAAACTAAGAACATTGCTCATCTACATAACCTTCCAAATTAGTAGTTTTTAAAGTGAACTAAAAGCAAGTAAAGCTGGAGGGTTTATTCAGGCTTTCCTTAGTTTACAAAAGAACAATAGAAGTAGGAGGGCAGGATTGACCTAGAAAGTAGTGACCAGCCTAAAGGCTTTCAAAATGAATTTAACAAATAATGTCAAAATCAGACAACAAAACTATGTTTTTTTTTCAATCCTTAAAAGGAAAGTCCCAAATAAAGCTAAATAAACATTAGAGAATTAAGGTATAAGTCATCTGTATCCTACACCCAATGCCTTCCCTTACTCTGGGGGCCTCACTGAATTGGGTGGTCCTCTACAAAATAAATTCTTCTTGAGCAGGTGGGTTTTTTTCCTGATACTATCACCTACAGACCCAAGATACCAGTTTCTACAGTTTTTGAATATGAACTCACTCCAAGGATTCTATAGGGAGCTTCTAGGCCTTCAGCTTTAGACAGGGGATGGATCCATGGTCCTAATCATTCTAAGGCTTCCATCTTTGTGGACTGAGCAGCTACCAGTTTTTCTAGTTCTCTAACATACAGTTAGCTATTGTGGGACTGTCCTCTGATCGTGTAAACCAATCTAATAAATTCCATTTCTAATTATATTATACTGATTCTATTTCTCTAGAGAACCCTGACTAATAGAGATTTTGGTACCAAAAATAATCTTAGAGAAACAGAATTGTAATGACAAATTTCCTTAATTGGTTTTATGGTTTCTGGAGGTTGTTCTCTAATTTGATTAAACCTAAAGTTGCTAAACACCCTCCATCTGAAGGAAGCACTGATAGTCTATGGCCTAAATTGTTTAATGAGGTGAAAAAGAAATGCTTTCAAAGATTCTAATTCACCACTTACAAGGGGCAAGGAATCAGTGATTCTGTACCTGATACTTTTTAACATTTTGTTAAATGTAATGATGTTGTTTTGGGGAATATAATACTGTTGACTGGTCATCCCTAGCATCAGTACACAAATTATTCAAGAAAAACGATGTATTAAGGGATTTGATTTCCCAGTACCAGATGCAGATATGTAATCTAAAGTCTTCCAAGTATGTCCTGAAGGAGAATTTTCTCTCCTGTAGCCATAGGGCTGAATTTGCCAAAATCTCACCCCTCATCATGCAATTTACCAGATTATAATACACATTTAAGCCTCAACTTTAAGGGCTGTCTGCAGTTAAAATGAAGGCACTGAATAGGAAATAATGGGATACTATAAATTGGGATGAGGACATGTGGGCCAACCTTTATGAGGCAGAGGATGTTGAATTCCAAAGTTATAAGTTCTCTCTCTGCCAGAGAAAGTAGTCTCTCTACACTCAGGGACCCCATCATCTCCAATTCTTCCCTTGTGCTCTTGACCATTCCACCTCTGCCTGAGGGAACTATTTACTTTGGTGGAGAAAACAGTAATGACCTTCCCCCACAGCTGCCAAGTGGACATTGCTGATCCTCCTCAGGACCCACCTCAAACATCCATTTTTGCTTCTAGACCAGTAACCAGACTCCAGTCCCAAAAGGCCTCTAGAAGCTAGACTCCCAAGGAGGTACACTACACTGCAAAAGAACGTTCCAAATTTTCCAATTCATACAAACAGTGGTCTGGGGCAAATGTATGGAAATGAATTTTAATGGTGTGGGATAACGGTGGAAGGAACATAAAGTTGGATCAGGTTGAATTTATTCATAAGGTGTCATTAGCTGACCTTCTGCATTTGAGGTTGCCATTTGCAGAGTTTAAAAGGGTGCTGCTAATAGCTTATTTGGTTTGTTGGCTGAAATATGGATCAAAAGATTACCAATTGTGAAAGAGCTGGAGATGCCTGAAATTGCTTGGTTAACTGTTGATGAAGGGATTCAGAGGCTCAGAGAGATTAGAAGTTGAAGTGGAATTGCCATGTAAGAACTTCTCCACATGACGGAGAAGGGAGGGTGTCCAAATGATGAACCCTTCACCGCACTTTAAGAATCGAATTGGGAGTGGCGCTCCATCATTGCTCTTCACCATATGCCAAGTCTCACAGTGGGAGCCCTATTCACTCCACTGGGAAACTCAAATGCAGTGGAAATGCTTATCCTATGCTAGTATTTCTGTGAAGTATGCATTTTTTTTCCAGAGGCTTACAGCTTAGAGTTTTTATGAATCTCAGAAAAGACATTGGATTTGGACTATTTAGCAATCCTATAACAATTAATATTTGAGGGACTTTTATATTTGGACTGAACTGAGTTTTTGGAGACCAGGGACAAAATGTTGTTTGGATCTTAGAAGTCCTCTGAAGGACATGTGGTAAAGAAAAGCTTGTTGCCAGCCAGCGACACTGTTGGAAGGCGGAAGACATTTTCAAGTTGGGTCTACTAGGAGGTTGTACATCATTGGTGGTGTTTTAATTTGCTTATCTCAGGTGTTTTCTCACGTGACAGACAACTAACACAATGTAGTTATACCATCCCTATCATTAATCAACCAGATGAGTCACCTCATCAGCAAAGGAGAAAACTGACTTGGGTTTTTGTCCAAAGTTCTTCCCAACCCTATCTCCTATGAGCCGACGATTTTATACAAAAAGGAAGTAGGCATTTTTTCTCTCTCATCACTGCCTATTGCTTTGATGGATCAAATGGGGAGGACTTAAATGAGGAAAAAGACATTTAAATGTAGTAATGGCTTTGCAGACTGCCTGATAATACACATATAATCATCCCAAGTTCTGGTCACCTTCTCCATTGAGAAGTTGCTTGCTGTGCTTCATTCCTCTGGGGATGCTGCCTTTAGAAAGTTCCCCAAAAACAATGAGGAAAGGAAACTATGTCCAAGAAGAGAGTGTGGTAGAAAAACCAGACAGCTGCACTGTCACTGTGTTAACCCACTGGATGCTTTCTGGTTTCAATTGAACTGATCCTCATTCTGCCACATTTTCCCTGGCAATCCCCTGGTAAATAGTCTGCACTCTGTCAATTATATTCTTCTGTCTGAAAGGGAGATGGTAAGAACAAAACACATCCAATTTTTCTGTTGCATCAACTCTATAATATTTGTCATATGAGTTAACTTCTCCAATCAAAATTGTACCAATTTCCCCTTTCCTTGAACTGGGGCTGCCTTTATGACTTGTCTGAGATATCAGAATACAGAGGGAGACAACGTGTGCCAGTTCCCCGCTTGGATCTTGAGGGGCCACTTTGTGCTTCTGTTCTCTCTCTTGGAACTTTATCACTACTTTTTTAAAAAGCCAGGCTAGCTTGCCGGAGGATGAGAGAAAATGCAAGACAAAAGAACACTGTTATCCCAGCTGAAGTCATGCTAGATGTGTCTTCCATCACTTGATCTTCCAAATGTGAAAGAGAGTCCAGCCAAGAACAGCAGAGCCACATACCTTCTCTGTAGATCTGTGAGCAATAACACATGCTTATAAAGTCACTGAGATTTATACTGTTAGGTATGCAGCAGTATACTAGATTCATATGGCATGAACTTAGTGTATCTTAAAATGGAAAGGTAAGTTACACTGCAGTTGTACTGGAGACAGCATTAGATTAGAGTGTAAAAACTTAACTCTTAATCCCTAGTCTATCACTTTTGGGGACATAAGATCTTGGTAAGAAACATGGAACCAACCCAGATGCCCCTCATTCGATGAGTGGATACAAAAACTATGGTACATATATGCAATGGAATACTACTTGGCCATTAGAGAAGACGATATTATGGCTTTTGATATCAAATGGACGGAGATGGAAAGAATTATGCTAAGTGAAGTATCCCAATCTCAGAAACTCAAGGGCCGAATGGTTTCTCTCATATGTGGAAGCTAGAATACATGGGGAAGCAGTAGGTTAAATGGCTAAACTAATGATAACCTCAAACTGTATGAGTGTCAGTATAATAGGGGGATGGCACCCTAGGATACTGGGAGACATAGGGAGGGGGAGAGGATGGGGAGGTATTTGAAGATCTAGGATACTGGAGAGTGGAAATATAGGCGAACCATCTCAGAAGCAGAGGTTATTCCTCCACGAGATACCCATTTTATGCAAGAGTTCTTCTGGGGGAAACTGCAACTGGTGAATCTCAAGGTGGTCATCCATGTTTGGGCATTACCCCTGGATAACTATGTATATATACTCTGGTTATTGATGGTCTGATAATGTTTCCCTCTCATTGGTATCTCTATATACTCTTAATAAAATTTTTTTAAAAAGAAACAACTCTGTCTTAGTTTTAGTTTGCTAATGTTAAGAAAAAAGATACTAATCCATTTCCTGTGTAAGCATTAATAATTAGTTTGTTGTAAGGATTACCTGAGATAATCTCCTTGCAAATGAAATCTGATAATTAGGAGGGTACAATAAAATTCTTGGTAGGAAAGCACCAGTGAGTCACTGTGTGCTGCTCTTTTTGTACTACAGCAAAAACACAGAAGATTCTTTTTTTGTTTTTGTTTGCTTAGCAAGAGTAGACATGCAATAACTGTGAGCAAGAGGCTTTGCAACATGAAGGAAAGGAATTCATATGAACATCACAAGACCAAGCAGATCCTTCTTCCTTCTAAAGTTCTCTCTATTATAATTCCTCTCATCATAGTCCCAGTAAACTGGAATGTAAATGTGGTAAATTTATATGTAATGTGTATGGAATATACATTTATATGGAATGTAAACGTGGTAAAATTAACTGGAATGTAAATGTGACAAGGGCTGGCTACATTTATAGTAAAATGGTGAAGCATTTGCATAATGCTAAAGGGTCATATTTCTACCACTGCAGCATTTTATGGATCCAATGCAAGAAGCAAGAACAGTTACAATAAGTGAAATACACCCTTGAAACTTTGTGCTGCATGCAAAGTTTGAAACTACTACAGACGGGAAGATTGAAAGACATTCCCACATCTTACACCACCTTTCACAATAGAAGTGACTTGTCCAATGTGAGCAGAGGAGATGTAGAACCAGATGAGCAAAGTCAAAGAGGCTAAAATCACAAGCACCCCAGACACTCCCTGGGGAGTGTCACAGCCCAGTGGGAAAGCATAGGGTTTGGAGTCTCATGACCATGAGGACAAATTCCAGTTCCTCCCTTTCTGAGCCTTAGAGTTACCAGTGGTCAAATGACACTACCTCTTTAAGTCACGGCAGGTTTTATTTCAAGTGAACGGTAGGGACATTGTCATGTATTCCACATTTGGTTGGGACTCAGATTGATAACTGTAAAGTGGTGATAAATTTGAACCTTGTAAGAGTAAAGTAGGACACATGGTCCCTGTGGGCAGCTTTGTTTCACCTTCTGTTTCATTCATTTTTTGAAATAGGCTGACTGTCTGACACATAATCAATACCTGGTAAATATTTATGAAAAAAGGAATTGGAAAATTATTTGAAACAATTTACATAACATATTTAACTCAGTATCTGGATTAAAACATTTTGTTATTGATTTTTAAATTCATTTTGCACCTGACTGGCTAGAAAATACAGGAGAGAGGAGAGACAGAGAGTTTCATTATATCTACTTTTCTAATTTCCAACCTCTATATTAAACAGAAGTACTAACTACATATTTTTAAATGTAACAGAAATTGCAAAAGGTGAGAGGACCTCTTTAGGGAGCGCTTACAGAGCAGAGCCCTACCTGGCCAAGCTGGGAACATTTAGAGTCAATGTCCAATGCTCCTACCAGTAAGTAGGCAGCCCCTCTCCCTCGCTGAATCCCCACATTATAAACCATATCTGTTTCGGTGGGAGGGGGATGCCCTTAAATAGAACTTGTGAAAATTAAAAACTCTATAAAGATGGTAGTTATCTGCCTTTCTTTGTGAGTAAATGGCAGCATTTTAATCTTGTCCCTTTTATTCTGGAAAACAGAACAAAGGGAGGCTGAAATCTCCATCAGGAACCAATTCCAAAGGAGTGGTCTGAGGCAATGCCAGGAACAGAGAATGGAGAGCTGCAGACAACAGCAAGATGGAGTCATCCTGGGCAGGACCCTCTGGAGGCTCCCCACTAAGTAAAGGACTGCAGGCAGGAGCAAGGGAGGGATAAAGGAGAAACTCTGCCCTCTCACACTCATGTTCATCAAAACTCACCCATGGAGAAAGGCAGGAAGGCTTCCCTTTTCTTAAACTGTCCATTTTCCAGAAAATGCTCTGGATTGAATGTGTCAGGAGTGGCCCACTGGGTGGGGTCCCTGTGCAACCCAGTCAAATTGGTCAGAATCATGGTTCCCTAGAGAAGGCAAAAAGAGTCAGGTGAGGGCTGGAGCAGTGGCTCAGTGTTTGGAGGAGCACTTGCCTGGCATCGGTGAAGGCCCAGGTTCAACCTCAGCACCACATATACAACTAAGTTTTGGAAAACAAAAATCAAATGAAAAAATAAAATACAAATTGACTCTCTCATTCTTCCTTTCTTTCTCTCTTAAAAAAAAAAAGATAAAAAGTGAGTTAAGCAAGATTTGACCCAAACTGCACACCCAAGCAGAGGTAGGTAGTTCTCAGTTTCCCATTCTGTTGCCTAACCACATCTTGAGCTTCCCTACCGTCTTGACTCAGTGTCTGCTGAGCTTGACATCCCAGTATCCTCTTTCTGTGGGACAATGTAGATGTATGGATTAGATTTGTTCTGAGAATTTTAGTTTTGGCTACTCCTGATGGCATAGTGGAGCTACTCTGCAGAGTCAGGTCAGTGAAGGTCTGGGGAGAGGACACGTAAGCATCCATGAGCGAATAGTGTGACAAAAGGTCAGTCCACACTGTACCTAAGTCAACCCAGCTACTCAGTGAAGTGATGATCAGAGCAGCTCTACAAAGGGAAAACAATGCCTGCTTCACCTCTGCTTCTCTACTCTCTATCCCTCTAGTGTTAGAATGCTGTGCCCAGTCACCAAAGCAATCTGAGTAGCTAAAGCACATACATGGGGAAAAGAACTGCCACCCATCCAGACATATGGCAAGAAACCCTGAAGTCATCAGAGTGAGGCTTTCCCTCACTCTGCCCCATTCAACCTATCAGGGAGGCTTCAAATGTCTCTTGATGCCCTCAGCTCCATGGGCCAATGTCCAAAACCACCTTAGTCCAGGCTTCCACTTTGCTCATCTCCACTCCTGCAATCAATTCCTAACCATACTCCACATCCTCTCTAGCCCTCTCAATTTGCTCCACACCCTGAAAGCAGAGTGTGCTTTGAAAATGGCTTAAGTGCATGATAGCCTCCTCCCACTCATACCTCAAAGATGGTATTCAATAGCTTCCATCACTGAATGTGCACAGATTCACTGCCTACCCTGTCGGGGCTTCTCCTCCTCTGCCTGATTTCCCACTTTGTGGCCTTCCTCTAATTTTTCAAATAGGTCAAGTTCTCACTTATTTCAATGCTGTTTTTAATGGTCTTTAACTTATTAGGAACGTTTTTTCCCCCCAGCTTGCCATTAACTAACTCCCAGCAATCCTCCAATCTCCAGCTCCACCATCACTACCTTCAGAAGGAAGCCTTTTCCTGATCACACCAGCCCCTGCTCCTCACTCCCCCTGGTGGATGCTGGGAGCACCTTTATGGAGCCAGTGAGTATTTTCCTTGAGATAATCAGCATGGTTGTTATGTAGGTACTTGCATGATTATTTTGTTCAGGTCTTAATGAAAATTTGATGAATTAATAAAAAATAATAAATGCTATTTTGAGTACGAGTCTCAGCATATAGTAGTATCCCATTTTATTTCACAAGAAACCTGTAAGGTGGATTCAAATGCAATTTACAGATGAAGAAATTGCAGCTGTGAGAGGTTAAATATGTACTCAGAGATACACAGTGTGGGGAGGTAGAGTCCTGTGAACTAAGGCCTACCTAATGTCAGAGTCATGGCTTCTAGTCTCTTTTGCATAGAGTCAATTATATTTCTGAGAGCTCAGGATGATTACTAAAGGTGATGTGAAAAATCAGTGGTAGGAGGAGTCTGTTGAGATGGTCTGGTTCTCTGGAGTTAAAGAAATGGCTAGCAGAATATAAACAACATCTGGTGGGCAATTCAGCCCTCAACCTTCATATGTGAAAAAATAGTCCATGTAGCAGCTACATTTCCTGGCCCTGCAGCAGGAGTCACCACACAGTGCCCTCTTCTGGTACTATCTCTGAAGAGTGTTCCCGAGTGCAGCACAGGGGGAAGGACTTGGACAAACTACAATCCCCAGATCCACAGTTTGACCAAAGTGACCAGGCATCTGGGGAGGAACTGTAAGTGTGCATTGTGGAGGCAGTTTGTTAGGGCACCTAGAAGAGCCGTGTGCAGAGACCTTAAGGTGGTGGGTGGGGTGAAATATGAATTCTGTTAGTGAAGACAAGGGATTTAACAGAGACCAATGGAGAAAAATTAAAAGGTGAAATTTTTAAGTCAAAGCAAAACAAGTCTTTGGAGGGAGCATTGTGTAGTATGGATAATCAGAATGGATCTGGTTCTAGACCCCAAATCTTGCCATTTGGTAATTGAGAGATCTCATTCAAGCTTAATTTCCTAAGCTCCACCTTCCCAATCTTCAAGATGGGAATAACAGCTGTCCTGAGAACTAAGACATTTTGAAAGAGTATATTTGTTGACACATAAGTATTGCTTAGTAAGTATTCATTCCTTTCTAATAATTAACATTGCATACATTGTGTTGGCTCCCTTTATGAAATGGAAAGTTCTCTATCATGGGGCTGTAAGTAAAAGATGGAAAAATACCTGTGCAGACATGATACTAGAAACACTGCCATTACTGTGATTTTGGCCCAGGTAGTCTCAAATGTTCTTCCACATTTTAACATTCTAATACCTCAGGGTTAAAAAGCAGAATTTTCCAAACAAAGTCTGGCAAGTCCCTAGTTCTGAGAGATGCTGTACCAAGGCAAAGAAAAGGGCTCTGGGATGAAATGTGACAGAGAATTGCTGCTGACTGCTGTGTGTCCCCCAAGGGCCACAATGCATATTAGCAAAGCAAGAACACAGGAAAGTCCCACAGCAAGAAAAGAAAAAAGCCATTCTTGGCCTAGGAATCTTTCCTTCTCTATTCCCTCTAGTACCTACTAGTATCTAGTTAAATACATGGAGGAAAAGCTAATAATATATCAGGTATGTTATATTTCTCATTCCACTTTGGGGATTCTTTGGGATAGGAATAGCTGTCACTTTTCCTATTCAAATTCAGGTTCTATGATGATCTAAAGACAGGCTATGTGTGCTTCATTACCTTTGGTAGGTGGTAACCAGCCAAAGTGGTATCAGCCACAACTTCCCTGGGAGCATTCAGGGGGACTATATTGCCCATCCTCTGCACCTCATGAATGACAGCATTGGTGTAGTGCATGGACTCTCGGAAGGTCGTACTTGGCTGTTGCCACTGGCCAATCACTCTGTCAATCTCAGCATGTACTTTTTCTGAAAGAAAAGAGGAGATTCTGTTATTTTTTAAACTTCTATACTTTCTTCTAAAGATGTAAAAGCAGTCTACAACATCTCGCCTATTGTATTTCAATTAGTGACCAGGTTACAATTAAAGAAAATGTTCCTTAACCCTTCTAAGTGTTATTTTGAAAAGTGTCAACCTGTAACTTCCCTTGAGGCTGTTTAGGCGAAGGCATGGAATATCCAGGATCGGCACATGGCTAAGCTCATAGTAGGATCTTTTCTAACTCTAGCGTCTATGATAATGTGGCTTACATGGAGTGGATTTAAAACTACAGAAATTTATTTCTCAAAAGTTGGGAGCCTGAGATGTCCAAGATTAAGGCACCAGAATACTAGGTGCCTAGGGTGGACCCAATTTCTGGTCCGGAGGTGGCACCTTGTTCTGCGTCCTTACATGTTGCAAGGAGCAAGGCAGCTTAGTGGGACCTGTTTTATAAGGACACTAATCCTATTCACGAGAGCACATCACCTCCAATACCATCACACTAATAATTAGGTTTCCATGTGTGGATCTGGTGAGGAGAAGAAAGATGCAAGTCACAGCAGATTGTAGACTCTCACTTCTCAATGGTATCTTGGGAGTAGAAAGTGAATAGCAGACTCCTGCTTCACAACATTGTGGCTGCAAGCTCCTCAAACCCTTTGGGCCTCAGTCACTTCATCTGATTTCTGAGAATAAGTCTCCTTTCATTTTTGAGACTTACACGAACTCATTTAGGTGAGCATTTTACAGGATCAGCATGGCTCAGCTCACAGTAACTGCTAGCTGTCCTCCAACATAATTTCTATGTTACTCTTTTTCTAGAGTTAGAGAGAAATAAGCTGGATACTTAATTGTCCAGCTGAGAACTGGATTTTGCAGGTTCCCCTGGGACTGCGTGTGACCCTGTGACTAACTCATGCTCAATAGGAGGTAAGTAGAAGTCATGTTTAATCCTTGGAAAAAGTGCTTCAAGTGTGGGCAGTTGATTCCATCTCCTTCTCCCCTTCCTGTAGGTGGAAGGGCAGTCCTTCCTGAGCCATCCTAGAGAGTTCCAAGAAAGAACCCATTCTGGACCCAACAGAGCAAGAGGGGGAAAAGAGTTTGGAACCCCAAGGTCTTTATAGAGTCCAGTTTAGATAATTTTTTTTAACCTGGGAGAAAAAAACATCTATCATTAGTTTTACTGTCCACATTTTTAAAATAAATTTAAGGGGGGGTGGTAAAAGGCATACAATATAAACTTTACCACATTACTTTATGTGTACAGTTCAGTAACTTTAAGTATAGTCTCATTGTTGTGTAGTCACCAATCTCTAGAACTTTTTCATCTTGCAAAAAAGATACTCATGTCCTCTTCCTGTGGCTGCCAGCATTCTATTTTCTATCTCTATGAATTTGACTACTCCAGATGAATCATATAAATGGAATCATCAAAGAAATTCTTTTGTGACTGGCTTATATAATTTAGTCATTTTACTTTATATAGTTTAGTTTATGTCCTCAAGGCTTAGCCATGCTGTGGCATATATTAGAATTTGTTTAATATTTAGAGCTAAATAATATTCCTTCTCACATACATTCCTAATTTTGTTCATCCATTCATGGTCAATGGACCTTTCAGTTGCTTCTGCCTCAAAGCATCTATTCTAGAAGCCAAATCTGAATCCTAAGTTATTAGCTTTTAAACTTTTTAAAAAATGAAATCCTCAAGAAGGAATGCATTTTATATCATGACCCAAGATGAATATACATAAATATATGCACATATAAAGCATGCATTTATAAATCAATATATGAAAGAAATAAACTTTCATGAATAAATATATCTGTAGCATATGGCAAGTACTTCAATCTCCTCTATTTTTGCCTTTGGAGGCTGTAGTTGACCTTGATCCACTAAATTGACTTTATACCCAATTTATAAATCATTACCCACAATTTAAAAAAACTGTTCCATGACTTTCTATCCTCCACCAACTCAAACTGTTCTAGAACTTTGAGAAATAAAAATGATGGGGACAGTCACTGGCAAGAACCACTGTTGTTGAAGGGATGGCAGTCTGTGGGGAATCATTGTATAATGTGCCATAAGTACAGTAATGTGGATGCCCTGGGTCAGCTCTAGAGGAAGAAAATGCTAATAAATTCTTATCTGGTAATTTTCTGGAGGAAAGAAGAAACAGCTTAGGGAGTACTACTTGGACAGAACACTGGGGCTTTATCATGTGGAGAAAGTGAGAAAGTATGTTCTTTCTAGAGGGAAGAGCAGAAGTGATGACAGAGGCATAAATAAGGACATTGTCAAGAAAATGATATGGCATTTAGTGAAGCCACCATGCAGGATGGGTGATGTTGAGGCAGAACAGGCAGAAAATGGCACATTAGAGGGTATTAGATACCAGACTAAGCAGTCTAGACAGGGCTGGGGATGTGGCTCAGGGAAGTGGGAAAGTGCTTGCCTTGCGTGCATGAGGTCTAGGATTTGATCCTCAACACTGAAATAAACAAAAACAGCAGAAGTGATGAAAAAAGAGTCTAGGCATTATGGCTGGGGATAGGAA
>PVKS010017237.1:0-42399 GCA_004027875.1 Aplodontia rufa | reverse complement strand
CAGCCCTAAAAAAAAAAAAACACAGTGTGATAGTAGCCCCCAGTTCCTAAATAGATAAACCAAATTAAGTAGAGATAAAGAATCAAATTTAATGCTAGAGGGCTAGAGCAGTGGCTCAGCAGCTACAGAGCTTGCACAGCATGCATGAGGACCTGGGTTAGAGCCCCAGCACCGTGTACACAATGAAGTGTTGGAGCAATGAAAGCCACATGAAAAACTAAATCAAATTGATTCTCTCTCTCTTTTCTCTCTCTCTCTCTTTCTCTCACTGTCCCTCTCTCTCTTTAAAAAAAAAATACTGGAATTTTGTTTATGACAAAGGTAACCCTTCAATTTTTAGGGAAAAACCAATATCTTCAATGCTGACACAATTAGCCATCAATATACCTCAAATAACTTTAGATGAACCTCTGGGTTAAGCATAAAAACACAATTATAGGGGCTGGAGCGGTGACTCAGCAGTTATGGCGCTTGCCTTGCATGCACGAGTACGTGGGTTCAAACCCCAGCATCACATACACAATGAAATGTCTGAGCAACGAAAGTCCATGAAAAACTAAATAAAATTGACTCTGTCTTTCTATCTCTCTCTCACTGTTGCTCTCTCTTTAAAAAACAAAAACAAAAAACACAATTATAAACTACTGGCAAAAATGTTACTATTTTTGTGACCTTGAGCTCTAGAGATAAAGTCTTCTTTGGGTACAAAGAATTTTTAAAAATGAAGGAAAAAATGGAAATTTTTATTTATATCTAAATAAAATTTCTAAACAAAAAGAAGTATCATAAATAAAATTAATGGAAAGCCATAAACAGGGAGAAATATGTGATATTAACAAATGTAACAGACAAAAATTAATTTCCAAAGTATTTTATAAACAAATAGATAAGAAAATACTCCCCAAATACTTTAAAGGTAAATAAATATGAAGTTCACAGAAGACAAAAATGGTTAATAAACGCAGAAGATGCTCAAGTTCATGAGTGTTTAGGAAAATGCAAATTTAGAAAACATAATATCTTTCACCCATCAGACAAAAAAAGAAAAAGCGTGATAATCTCAAGTTGAGCTTTTGGGGAAATGGGTGCACTGGCAATATCTGTTAGAACTAAGAGGAGCATTACCCATGACGAGCCAGTTTCACTTCTCAGTAGCTAGTTTTAAGAAAAGTGTGCACATGGGTCTATCAAGACACATACCATAATGTATGCTGTGAAATTGACTGATGTGATGTTTGTGGAGAAATAGCTAAATAGTATGGCCTGTTCAATAGCAGACACCTCAAAACTAACACAGAATGAGAAAGGCCCACTGCGAAACACAGCCACATGCCCCATGCATGCCCCTGAAGCCAATCCACAACCATACGTGTCCTTTGTACACACATCAGTACCTAAAATCATTAAGTTTTAAGTCAGGGAGAGTACATACCAGAATGATAAAATGATTAGCTCTGGGGAGGGAAGCAGTAATATAATATTTAGAGAAATAATCGTTAATGTTTTATTTGTTTATTTATTTATTTATTGAGAGGGAGAGAGAGAGTAATAAAGAATCAACTTTATTTTAAAGTTTTTTCATCTGAGTTTTGTTTTTCCAGCACTTTGTTGTGTATGTGGTGCTGGGGTCCTTGCTTGTGCCGGGCAAGCGCAGTAACGGCTGAGCCACCGCTCTAGCCCAATGTTTTAAAAATTTTAAAGGAGATGTATGCATTTACTGTTGATACGATTGACAACAGTTTCTTTTAAAAAGGAAAACATAAACCTGGAACTAGAAACCCTCTATCTCAGTCCTGATTTTGCCATGAAAAAGCTGTACACCCTTAAGTATTTTTCTTCTTTTGGGGCTCTTTACCTCAAAGGAAGAGGCTGAACGTAAAGATCTCCAAATTTCCAAGGCACCCAAATCGCATGAATCCTGAATTTTGTATCAGCCATCAAAGTGAATATCAAATAAAGTAGAAGAAAATAATGGTTGTTAACAGAAAGTCTTTCTAAGCATGAAAGGGGGGTAAATGGTTAAATCTGATGATGTAAGAGTTTTGCACAATCCCCACCAGAAGCAGAATTGAAAAACAGACAAAAACTAGGAAAATGCTTGTGATGCACAGGCAAGGAGAATATGTAAGAAAAGATGGCGCCTGGAACCAGAAGTGTGCAGCCGAGTCAAAAGAGAGCCCCTAAACAATGGGTGAACACGTGATGAACTCCTCAACGCCCATCCTCCTTCCTTTCCTCTCAGTTTTCAGACATGCTGGGAGAATGGTAACGCCTCCACTGCTAAGACTGTGAGGAGGCAGGTTTTCTCCTACCCTGCTGTTGGAAGTCAAATTGCTAAACCCTTCTGGATGGCAAATTGGCAATACTTACTAATACCTTTACAATGCGAATGTCAGCCCAGCCATTAACCTAGGGAGATTATCAGAGGTATAAATAGATTCATCTGGACAAGGATATTTTTACTTGCATGATTTATAATGATAAGACAGAAATAATCTAAATATTTAACAATGGGAAAATCATTGAAGAAATTATGGTACAAAATTCTTTGGAATACAACACAGCTATTAAAAATCATGCTTTTGGGGACTGGAGCGGTGGCTTGTCAGTTATGGAGCTTGCCTGGAGCTTGCCTGGCATGCACAAGTGCACAGGTTCAAACCCCAGCACCCACCTACACAACTAAATGTCTCAGCAACAAAGGCCATGTGAAAAAACTCAATAAAAATTGATTCTCTCAACATGGGGAATCCAAGCTGGGCATCCATGTCATGGCATTAGCCTTGAAAAACTAAGTATATATACATCTGTTCTTGATTGTTTGACAATGTTTCCCCCTTAATTGTAACTCCATATTCATCTAATATATAAAAAACATAAAAACTAAAAAATAATAAACTAAAAAAAGAATTGATTCTCTCTGTCTCTCTCTCACTGCCCTTCTCTCTTAAAAACAAAAAATAATGTTTTTGGGGCTAGAGTGGCGGCTCAGTGTTTGCCTCAGCACCACAAATACAACAAAGTGTCAGAGCAACAAAAGCCATATGAAAAACTGAATGAAATTGATTCTCTCTTTCTTTATCTCTCACTGTCCCTCTCTCTCTTTAAAAAAAAATCATGCTTTTGAAATATTTCAGGATATGTGAAAAATGCATGTAAACAAATTATAAAGCTACATATATATACATATAATCTCATATACATATAATCTCTTCTTTTAAGAAAGGTCCATGGTTTCATAAAAGAAAGATTAAGCTATTTGCTTGTGGTCACCCCATTTGGTCGTTGGCAGACCCTAAGTCAATTCCCTCCTCACGTGTCTCAATTTAATGCCCATATACCTCATTATGATTCTAGAATAAATAAGTCAGTCTTGAAGTCACTTCTTTTGCTCTTATTTAGAATAATGATAATATATTTAGAGTATTAAAAAATAGCTTCTACTTTCCTCTTGTAGCTACTTCACAATATAAGCAATCTCCACTCCATTTTACCAAAAAATAGTTTATATATAACAACACTATAATTTTCCTAAATCCTTTAAAAGACTGCTCAAAAACCAGCAAGAGAATGTTTTTCTTTGATATCTAAGGGTATGGCATTGTCATGAACAGAGTATAAAGTTAGCTGCTGGATAGAGGCTCCCTGAGAGCCCAAGGACGCTAAAAGTGAGTTAATATTATACAAAGTAGGACCAATAAATATGGATCAAATTTCCTCTATTATCCTGGAACCATATTCCATGATGATGGGGAAAGAGGCTGAAAAGGAGGGTACGAGGGGCTGGAGAGGTGGCTCGGCTGTTACAGCGCATGCCAGGCAAGCACTCAAGTTCAAATTCAGGCTCCACGTACACAATGAAGTCTCTGAGCAATGAAGGCCACATTAGAAACTAAGTAAAATCGATTCTCTCTCTCACTGTCCCTCTCTCTCTCTCTCTCTAAAAAAAAAAAAAAAAGGATATTTAGTTTCAGGGACACACTTTCCAGGCAGAAAATGGCCATCTGGCTTTCGGATAGGTGGTCTTTTAAGGATAGAATTCGGGGGTGGGGGGCAGGTAGGGTCACAGTGGGAATATTCTGGTACAGTAGGGATCCTCTGATAAGAGCCCCGGAGACCCTAGATTCTGATAAGGGCGGCGGCTGTAAACTTGGAGTCTGTAAATTACGGGTCTGTACCCTTCGGGTATGTAAAGGAGCCTGTAAACTTTGAAACAGTGAAGCAGGGCTTTGCTGCCTGCCTGAATGGCCTCAGGTAATTTTCCATATCCTTCATTCCAGACTCTAAAGGGATATAATGAATTGGGTCGATAGTCTCATATCTTGCTACTTCCTGCTGGCAAGGGAGCGAAGAAGGTACTCCTAAAACTATTTTAGTAAATCCCCTTGATCTGTAGAGGTCTGAATCTGTTCTTTCAGCCCCTCATAGCCTCCTTTTCTAGAAGCCTCTTTTCCCATCCCATGAGACTGTAGTATATGAGGTTTCCAATCCCCACAGGTGGAAAGCAACTCAATAATGGTAAGTAAGGTTTTATGGACTGAATGTGTCCTCTAAAAACTCATGTTGAAGCCCTAACCTCCAGTGGAGGCAGTGCCTTGGGAGGGTATTATGGGTAGATGCAATTGTGAGCATGGGCCCCATAGTGGGATCAGTGCTCTTGTAAGAAGGGGCACTGGGCTCTTGCTTCCTCTCTCTTGCTGCCATTTGGAGACATGATGAGCAGGTGGATATCTGAAGCGAGGAAAAGGTTCCTCACCAAGAATTGATTCATCCAGCACCTTAGTCTTGAATTTCTCAGTCTCCAGAACTATGAGAAATCAATGTTTTTTTGTTTTTTTTGTTTTTTGTTTTTTGTTTAATTAAGCCTTCCTGTCTATGGCGTTTCATGATAGCAGCCTAAACTGACAAATACCCAGCGGCCACACTCAGAATACCAAGTGAGGGGTTGGGGATTTAGCTCAGTGGCAAAGTGGTTGCCTAGCATGCTCAAGGCCCCAAGTTCAGTCCTCAGCCCTGAAAAAAAAAAAAAAGAAAAACAAAAACAAAAAACAGAATACCAAGTGATTATATTCAGAATCCTAAGTCATCTGGGACCCATTTGGTTCATGAATGCAGTAATCAATGAGAAAAGTCCCCTGTAGTCTCAAATAGCTTTCCTATGTACTTAGTTTATACCAGAGGTTGGTGCATACACTGCGAGACTCTAAGTTATGATGAATGATGAGGTTGATATTATTGTGCCCATAGCATGACATTTCCATGAGGCATTTTTCTGAAATAGGATTGTTGTTCACCAAAACCAAGCAAGGTCACAAACCCAATCAAGTCTGTTGTGTGGTCAGAAATCCTGACGATGACACCACTCTGGGAAGGACAATTTCAGATCACCATCTCAACTTCTACACCAGTCAGAAGTTGACACTGATGGAGGGAGAAATGAGTTTTAATCATCCACAAAGAAATCCACCCAGTGATGTTCCCAATACTATGTAGTAAAGCACAACATTTGGTATTTCCTACACTTCATATAACAAGACTGTGAGCTGGCCATCGGGCTCTATGAGGTGAATTAACATGCCAGGGAATATCTATTTTATGTGGCAAAACTGGAATTCAGATTCCATAAGGAAGTCAGATCATCAAAGAATAAATGTAAGTTGGTAGAGATTATGATACCACTGAATTTTGACTTAAGAGTCAGAATCATTCAGGTAAGAGAACCCCTATTGATTGGCTCCAACATCCAGACTATTTTTGAAGTTACCTTATTGTTTCTCAGGCAGATGCTAATGATGCCCTGTCCCATAGCAACTTGGTCTACCTGGGAGCTTCCAGCACCTGAGATCTCTCAATGCCTATGAACCTTCTTCATGTCCTGGGAGGTTGCTTGACCACACTGGAGAGTGCATCTGAGGTCAGGAAGAGAGAGAGAGAGATAGAGAGAGAGAGAGAGAGAGAGAGAGAGTGTGTGTGTGTGTGTGTGTGTGTGTGTGTGTGTGTGTGTTGGGGCTGGGGGAGTTGGTAGATAATAGCTCAGCCTCCCCTGCTCATGGAGTGATTCTCATGCAAGAGCCACATAGCATGGAGGGTCCCCAGGTGATCAGGCCTCTGTTGCCCTCAGCAGCAGCATATTCATTAACACACCACTTGCTGGCTGTTTTCTCTTTTCCTGTCTCACATTCCCCTCTTTCTCCATGCTTCCTGAGATCATTTCCCAAATAAACTAACTGCACCCAAGTTCTTGTCTTGGGGTTGCTTTTTTTGGTAGAAACGCAAATTAAGACAACTTCCTAGAGCTTCTCATGAAGGTTGAATCTCCCAGCCCCAGAACACTGGGGGTAGTCCCTTTGTAGGTTTGGCCTTGAAGAATTCTGGTCCACTCCTGAAGGCCCATGGTTTAAATTCTGCTTATTTCATAGCATTTTCAAGACCTCAGTCTCTTGCATGACCAACCTGTCCTGATTCATGCCCTTTTCTGTAGTCCTGTTGCTCTTGATTTAACTGACTTTAGAGTCTTTGCTGTAAGTCACCCTGCATTAGATTGACAGTATACTGGTTTGTCCCCCTGCTAGACTATAAATTCTTTATGGGTCAGCTCTTAGCTTTATTGAGCACACCCAGTACCTGATAATGACAAGAGCTCAATAAATGTTGAGTTGAAAATCATCATGGGATTCCATGGGTTCACATGGTAAAAGGGATTTAAACTCAGCAGGTGTGACATCAATTTGGAAACATCATAAACAACAACCACTACCAAAATAAACATTTGAACTATATTAATTTATTTAAAACTATATAAAGGTACAAATATAGAACACTTCTTTATAAAACTTTTAATGACCATTGTAGGGCATAGGTGCACTGAGAACTAGGATCAGAAAAGTTAGCATATAAATACCTCAAAACTCAGATTGAACAAGTTCCCCAAACTCTAGAGAAGCAAAAAAATGCTCAATTCCTTTTCCTTGTGGAATAAAGGCTGCAGAGTGCGGATTAGAGACATCTCAACACATTTCCCATGCCCACTTAACTGCAGAATAAAGTCCCCCAAAGACATCCACATCCTGATCCCCAGAACTTGTGGATATGTTGCCATACTAAGTAAAAAAAATGGGATTAAGTTATTGACCTTGAGATGGGGAGAGTATTTTTAATTATGTGGGTGGGTCTATGTAATCACAATGGGCCTTATAAGTGAAAGAGGAGGATGGAAAGATTTGAAGGACTACTCTGCTGATTTTGAAGATGGAGGAAGGGAACATGTGCCAAGAAATGCTGGCCCCAATAGTCTTTCCCTAATAGTCTCCAGAAGGAACATAGTTCTGCTGACACCTTGATTTTAGCCCAGGGAGATCATGTTGGACGTCTGACCTTCAGAATTATAAGGTAATAAATTCACGCACTTTAAAACTACTAAGTTTGTGGTAATTTGTTACAGCAGTCATCAAGAAACTAATACAGACAGAATGAGTAATTTGAAAAACAAAATAGACCAAAGCAAGAAATCCCTCTTCAGCAACATCACTTTAGGCTTCAGACGTTTAGTCCATTCATGACAGATTTTGAAAATTTCAGTGGTCTTTGGTTTGGAAAATCTGAAGTGGAACATAAAACAACAAGAGAAATGGTGAAATACTTGGAATAGAACCAGCTTAATTAAAAGTAAGTTTAACATTTTGGAACTCAGGAAGTCTCAGAGAATAAGCCCAGAGCCAAGATCCCCACAATCAGTTGCTGTAGTCCAGACCGCTGCTTAGACTGTCCCTTGTCTACAGAGTCACTGATGTGTCCAGGAGCTCCAGGCCTGAGGATGTCTATTTGTGGGAGAAAGTCTTTAGGCAAGGCCACACCCAGAATCCAGTCCTGGGGGAAAGAGCAGGAGATGGAGATGGCACAATGGAGGCAGTGACTGGGGAAGGGGACCTCTGAGCAGCCTTGCACACAGGGTTCCCAAGCTCTTACAATACTGATGTCCTGGGAGGGAGAGCTTTATTATACAGCTATCCTGCTCATTATAGCAAGTTAGCAACATCCCCAGCAGAAGAGATCTTTTCCCTCACCTTCACCCCAGTGGTGGTATCAAAAATATCTCCAAATATTGTCAAACATAAGGGGGTGAAAATTAATCTTTGTTGATTAGCTTTGGCTAAATTCTATAACTCTTACCAGTGACAAATGAGAAAGAAAAGTTTTTCATTAAAATCAGCTCTGTCCAATAGAAATTAAGACAAATTATATATGATTTTTTGTTTGTAAGTACATCCACAAATTGTGCAACTCTGGCCCCTCTGGCCACTCAGCTCTCAACCCCTGCAGGCCTTGTTTCGAAAGACCAGCGCTGGCTGAGGCAGCCCCTGCTGCCAGGGCTTAGGTGTCCCCGTCGGAAACCTGGCAGTCCTGCTGCTTGTTGGACAGCCTCCACTGTGTCTCTTATATCACTTTAAAAACAACATGCCACCCTGCCCCAGGACCATCTATCAGGTTACCAGCAAGCTACAGGACAAAAGAGGACACATTCCAGTCATCTTTGAGGTCGCAGGTTATTGGGCTTGGGAAATCAGATCTGGACTAGCAGAGGAGGGATGTGGTTAGTGGTGGGGATAGTTTTTGTCATGGATTTTCATCAGACCAAGTCCAAGGATGGTGGCCACAGGTGAAGAAACAGCAGCACCATCTTCTGGGGGGCAGAGGTCTACAGCCCAGGCGCTCAGGCTTCTGGAGCTATGGGGCCTGTCCTCCTGGGAGCCTGTCACTATGCGGATTCCGACTCAGCAAGACTGCGGAGAAGCATGAGATCCTGCGTGTTCTAACAAACTCCAGGGATTTCCAGTGACTACACGTTGAGTAACAGGGCTTAGGGCTCTCCCCGGTGGTCAGTGTGTTCCATCCCTCCCTGCCACCTTCCTCCACCACGCTCAGTTGCCCAATCGCTAACTGGAGCTGACACGTACTGAGTGGAAATGTGTGCCAGGGCCAAACTAAGGCCTCTGCTTGGATAGCTCAAGTCATTATGTCAACCACCCCAGGAGATTAACCCTGCTCTTATCCAGGCTCTACAATGGGAAGCTGTGACGCCTTGCTCTGAGCAGAGTCTGCCCGACCGAGGCCCTCACCTCTGTCTGCAATGTGGAATAGCTTTCCTAATTCCATTTTAGGCCTGAGTTCCTTAACTTGCTTTGGAACTAAAATAAACTCATCGATAAGTGTGGTTGCCTTTGGGGAAGGGGATGGCGTAACTGGGTGGCTGGGGTAGGAGGGACATGTATTTGCCACTGCATATTATTACACTGGATATTTTGTGGGTTTTGTACTGTGAGGAGGGTAATTACTCATTTGAGTAAATTAATGAAAAAATTTTTTTGGTTCCGGGGATTGAACCTGGTGGTGCTTAACCACTGCGCCCCATCCCCAGCCCTTTTCATTTTTCATTTTGATTCAAGATCTCGCTAAGTTGCTTAGGGCCTCGCTAAGTTGCTGGGGCTGCCTTTGACCTTGCGATCTCCTGCCTCAGCCTCCCAAGTTGCTGGGATTACAGATGAGTACCACGGTACCCAGAAATGAATAGTTTTTAAAGACACATTGTCACAAAAAATGATCATAGTTAAAGCTGTACACCAATAACTGGGCCTGCTCTTGGGGCAGGAGTGAAAGTGTCCTCCATGTTGGGCGTTCAGAATGAATCACTGTGGAGATGGAGGTGGGGATCTTTGGACCTTGGCAGTGCACCTTGCATCCTTTGGAACTACACAGAACAAGGCTGGTCTGCAACTTCGCATCAGATGGCAAATGGGAATTATTACCTGGTTGCCCAGGACTTTTCTGCAGTAGGTAGACTCCACAGTAGCAGTTTGCTGTGTGGATAATAACAGTAAACACGGTGCTATGCAAGGGCAGATGTGAGAGCTCCTGCTTTCAGACAGCGTGGCAAGAGTTGGACTTGCGCAGTGCTTGTCTTTTGTGATATATTACATATCACAAAAAAATTGTACTAAGCAAAAAATGTTTGAATGTCGCCATTGTGGGCACCCAGATATGATCTGAACTTCAGTGCCATCTCTCTCACCTCAGCTAATTGCCATGATCATAAAAACATGAATTTTAACATATATTCTAAAACAATGCCAGTCAATTACTTCCAAATCTCATCTAGCAGTGAATATAATTGCTAAGAAGAATTTACAGAAGGAAGTTCTGGCATATCTAATTTTTACTGAACAGCTGTGTATTTTATTTATTTATTATTTATTTAAAGTAAGAGGGACAGTGAAAGAGAGAGATGGTGAAAAAGAGAGAATCAATTTTATTTAGTTTTTCATGCGGCTTTCGTTGCTCTGACACTTCATTGTGCACATGGTGCTGGGGTTTGAACCTGGGTCCTCGAGCACACCAGGCAAGCACCGTAACTGCTGAGCCACCACTCCAGCCCCTTGAACAGATGTTTAATTAGTCATAGTTAAGAATGACCAGATTAGAGTACTGAATGGCTTAGGGGAAGGTGAGGGGCATGGTACTTAGATGACAATATTAGGAAACTAGTGGGGCCTTATCCAGGCCTAAGGAATAGGGAGAAATAAATACACAAATGAACTTACCAGGCTGTAGTAAGTGCTATAGCGCAAATAACCCTGGGGGGGGGGGGGTCTGTGCCTGAGGGGTGAATGAGATGTGATCAGGAAGCCGAGTGTTTAGGCCATGTCTGAGCAGAAACTGAGGGTAGTGTGGAAATAAGGCTTCCAGTAAAGGGAACAGAAGTTGCAAAGTCTCTTTCATGGCAGGAGCTGACCCTTTAGGCCACTGAGGTCCAGGGAAAGTAGATTTCTCTTTGGTTCACCTTCATCATCTTTTAACCACAGGCCAAACACAAACAGCGTGTTTCTGCTGCATTTGAAATGGCTTTGGACAGCTCTCCCCAGCCGCCGAAGGAACCATTAGTCCAAGTCTTCCTTTGCTTCACACGTATGTGTGTTCCTCTAACCACTCTTCATGTCCTTAACAGGAAGTACAGGTGCGTGTGCACAGCAAGTCGCTGGAATGAAGCCCAGCCCGGCACTCAGGTGCGGGGATGGTTAGTGTCCCTCTGCCTGAGGGCCATTTTGAGCCACACACAGCAGATTGCCGGAAACACATGGAGTATTTTTGTAGATCTTCCCCTGTTCCACAGGGTGTGGCAACACTGTCCTTGTGCTTCTTGACCACAGAGGTCACTGCTGGGAGGTGGCCATCACTGTGACGCAGGTGACTTCAGGTCTTCTGGCTCCTTGCCTTTTCTGTGCAGCACCAGGGCACCATGCAGCTGTGCCCTCCATGGGCTCTTTGCTGCCTCCCCAGCAACAAGCCTCCAGGAAGCTGAAGGACAGGCATCCAGCCTCTTCCTACCCCTCCATCCCCAGGCCAGGAATCTCCTTCTCCCCAGAAGACAGACTCCATCGCCTCAGGGCCAAATGTTCCTTCCCATCCTCTGTTCTTCCAACCAGCTCTTACTGAACACTTGCTGGTTGTTCTGTCCTTTCTGTGTGTCACAGATGCCACAGTGAGCGAGGCCGATCCCCAGCCCTCAGGGCGCAGGCCTTCTGGTGGGGGTGAGGCCCCCTTAAGCACACAGGCCTGCCCTGTAGCCTCAGCTAGTGGTGAGTGATGGAAGGCAGATGAAGCAGGAGGGAAGCAGCAAAGGATGAGACTTTAGCAAGATTATCTGGCCTCTCTGAATGTCCTAGCTGTTCTGATAAGCCTCTAAGCTCCCTTCAGTGTGACCAGGAACCTGACAGCGTGGAAGGAAGGCAGATTCTCCTCCACATACCCTGGAAAAGCGGTGAGGAACAGCCTTCTGCTTAAAGGTGGCCGAGCGTCAAGGAGAAAAGCAACCACGGTGTAACGTTCTTCAACCACAGAGAGCCAGGGAGTGGAAAGGCGAGTGTGAAGGGTCACCTCCAGCAGGGCCGGGCTGTGTCTCTGATTCCTCCAGATCAAATTCCTGCATGGTGGTCCCATGGGGGCTGCCTGCCTCTCAAAAGGGCTCAGAGAAATGGCACTGATCAGGACAAAGACTGATGGAAGGCAAGGACGTTTGAGCTACAGACTGTGCTACTCCCACATCTGAATGAACCTGGCCTTTGTCATTGTTCCTGAGCTAAACCTTTCACAGGACCCAGAAACTCAGAGGATTGGCTTGAAAAGGTACGAGCAGATTTGAACCCAAGCCAACTGCAGTCACCTCCTCTGCTGCTCCCTGGTGCCCTAATTTCTCTTCTTGGTTGCCTTCGTCTTAGAGGGGCAAGAACTGAGAAAGCTGAGAAGCAGTATGGGGACGATGGCATCTGGCGCCCATCTGACATGTGGCTCTCTCATGACGTCCTCCTGCCTCCATTTTGTTCAAGACTCTATAGACCCCAGGTTCTCTTGGTACTTTATGTTGCCATCCTCTTGGTGTGTCGTGTGCTAAGACTGCACCTGCAGACCCTGCCACATGCGTGCTGAGCTGGTTCCACAATTCAGTCTGGCCACATCCTTTGAGTCTCCAAGCCTCTGAGTAGAGGGAGCTCAGAGAAGCCTCCGGATCTGTGGCTGTTCCGAAGGACCGAGACTGCAGAGACCCTGACTCTGGGGACCTCAGGCAGGATCCTAGGAGAAGCAGGGGTTAGGGACATAGAGCAGGCTGCTGTGGAGAAAGCATTGCATATCAGGTGGTCACTACTCACTCAGAGATGTCACCGTGGAGGGATCAGGGCAGGAGGAGCAGAGTTCAGAATGTGGCCTGTGGTGAACTCTGAACTCACCACACTCCACAGCGACAGGGTGTCTAGCGTGCTCTGCTGACCCCTGCTGCAAGCTGAGGCTGGGCACAGCACCTTTGCTGTTAGATTCGAACTCACTTGGCACCTCCCGGCAGCACTGGCCACTGCCTTCACCTTCCCCAGAGTCACCTTATGGACTGAGTTGCACAGTGGCTCCAGTACAGCCCCAGAGGTGACCGCTGAGCTATGGTGTTTACTGCATACTAACTCTGCCCATCGAGCACTGGGGTCAGCAATCCCAGTCCCTCGAAGGGCTCATTTACAGGGAAACCTCTCTGAGGGGGACTCTGGAGAGTTGTCCTTGGTGAGTACCTTGCCTTCCTAGGTCTGCCCAGCTGCCAAATACTGTTGCTCTAATTCTCTGGGGTCTCCTGGATTAGAACCTTCCTCTCTGCATTAGCTTCCTGTTGTCACCATGATGTCACCACAAACTGGGAGGCTTTAAACAACAGGGATTTAGTATCTCCCAGTCCTGAAGGTCAGACTGAAGTCAAGTTGTGGGTGGGATTCTTCCTCTGAAAGTGTCCAGGAGGAACCCTTCCATGACTCCTCTTAGCTTCAGGGGGTTGATGGCAGCCCATGACAAGCCCTGGCTTGTAGCTGCATTGCTCAGACCTCTGCCACCATCATCACATGACCTCCTCTCTTCTGTGCCTCTGGGTTCAGATTTCCCTCGTCTTATAAAGATGCCAGTCACACAATCAGGGCCCACTCTCTTCTTAACCAGATTCTTATACCTGCAAAACCCCATTTCTAAATAAGGTCACATTCACAGTTACAGAGGTTGTGACTTGAAGATATCTTTTTAGAGGACACAATCCCAACTACTCCCCACCTCTTGAGCTACTACTATAGCCCAGTCTTCACCAACTTATCTGGACCGGGGCAATCGCTTCCCTTCCAGACGGTTCATGACTCTCTCTTCCCGTAGAGCATCTGCTGATCCTAAGGCCTGACCACTTCCCTATACAGAATGTAAGTTCCAAGAACACAGAGACTTCAGCTGGTAATGTTCCCCAGAAGCTAAGTCAAGGCCTGGAAGGTAGAGAAAGTTCAACAAGTACTTGTCCAATAAAGGAATGGAGTAATTGATAAAAGTAAACGTATAGGCAGAAAATGTCTATCTGACATACTTAACCCTTCTCTTCTCCTGGAATTAGAAGGAATTTTTTCCATGTCAGTATTTCTATCTCTATGCCAAATTTTACTGTGTGATCTGGGATGTTACTCTGAGTTGCACAGGAACAGACACTGGGTCTGGCTCATCTTTGCAGGCCCGGAACAAACACCGTGCCTACCTGCATTTGTTGAATGGAATTAAATCTAGTGTAAGAGGCAATTCAGACACACAAAAAGCAGTACTCCCACGCCACCTCCAATTTACTGCCACCCCTGCACTGGTAGACCTGGAGTGAGAGGTGGGGCAGGAGGTAAAATCGCAAATTCTGTAAGTTCCCCTTTCTGCTGATGATTGAAAAATTATCTTTCTGAGTCAGCACAGGTATTTTGATGCTGTCTTGAGATTTGGGACATTTTTTTTAAGCTGATGGTTTAAAAACAAGTGCTTTCACATTTACCATTACACTGATGGGGTAGAGTGAGAGAATGAGAGCCCGATGCGAGAAGGGACAAGGAAGCGTCCTTCCCTAGCACCCTCAGGTCCTAGGGACAACTTCATTTTAACTGCTAGCCTCTAGAATTGAGAGGCTGAAAGCATGCTGCTCAAGCTGCCTAGTTTGTGGTCATTAGTTACTGAATGGCGTTCTAGAGAACAGAAATGATTGCAATATGGAGGGAATTATTAGAATTTGTTTTCCATTACTGTTTTGAAGCTCTAATTCAGGGTCTAAATGAGACAGCAAACACAAGGAACCCCCTAACTACTGCCTTTCCAGGAGCAGATGGGGAACAGACAGCTCAGGCATGCACTGATCTTTAGAAGAACGTTCTGGAGTGACTGGGGCTGATTCCAGCACCTGGAGGGCTGTGCCAGTGACAGGATGGTGACAAGAGGCAGACTCTTGCTAGTCTGAATTCCACTCTCAGGATGGGCTTTGCTGACATACAAGCAGGGCTCACCTCTAAAGAGAACCAGGTTCTCATAATTGCTTTGCTGTTAGAATATCATTCTGTGGCTCCCCTAGATTGTGTGTTGCTATGCCTTTGCTGGGTCTAATACATGAGTTTGACCACCTTTCCCCCAAGCCTGGGTTTAGCTCCAGCCTCCACAAATGGGGAAAAACATTCATCCCTTGAGTCTCTGGGTTTGACTAACTTCACTCCACTCAGCATGATTTCTTCCATTGCTGTTCATTTACCTTGAAAAGCTGAAATATCCTTGTTTGACATGGGGGAGGGAGAGGGGATAGGAGAGGGAGGAAGGTAAGGATGGACCTAGGGAGATAATCAGCAATGTACCATACTCTTTACCCCCCACCCCAAAATCAAATAATACTTATGCAATTATTTAATTCTGACAAATTCACAATCAAGAGGTTGGACTGGTGGCTTGGTGATTACAGCGCTTGCCTGTATGCGTGAGTATGCTGGTTCAAACCCCAGCACCACGTACACAACAAAGTGTTGGAGCAACGAAAGTCAATGAAAAACTAAATAAAAGCAATGAAAAACTAAATAAAAATTGATGCTCTCTTTCTGTCTCTCTCTCTCTTTCACTGTCCCTATCTCTTAAAAAAAAGCTTCACAATCTAACATATATAGGGGTATAATATAGAAAAATTTAGAGATTGGGGCCTGGGCAATGTGGGGATAATTATGCTTTAAGATCAAGTGCATATCATATTGTTACTTTATATAGATTTATGATTGTACAGAAGCTCAACTCCTTAATTTAAAAAACTGAAGAAAAATGTCATTCTAGACCTTTCCATGCTCAATTTAACACCACCCAGTCAAATGAGAAAGCTTTACTACAGAGTATGGCTGCCAAAATGGAAATGGAATGTGTATGCAGTGGGGGGTGGGTGGGTGGTAGGCAGGGAAAAGAAAGGTAGTGGGTCAAATAGTGTCCCTTCAAAGCTGATGTCCACCTAGAATCTTAAAATGTGATCTCATTTAATAGTAAAGTCTCTAAGATTATAATTGTGCAGATGAGGTTGTAATAGACTAGAGTGGCCCCTAAAGCAGTGAGTGATGTCCTTGTAAGAGAAGGAGGGGCTCCACAAAGAGAAGTGGAGGGGCAATTGCCACATGAAGATGGGGGAGAGTCTGGAGTGAGGCATCTACAGGTCAAGAAATGGCCAGCATTATTGGGAGCCACCAGATGCTAAAAAGGGACAAGGGAAGATCCTTCCCTAGCACTGTCAGAGGGAGCAAAGTCCTGGGGGACACCTTCATTTTAGACTGCTAGCCTCTAGAACCAAGAGAATAAATGCATGGTGTTTAAGTCACCTAGTTTGTGGTCATTCGTTACTGAATGACATCCTAGAGAACAGAAATAGTTGCTAATATAGAAGGAGTTAACAAAAGTTATTTTTTCCATTTCTGCCTCCAGGACCTTCTTTCAGGGGTGAGGTGGAAATGGCGATGAGGGTCACATGGGGTAGAGATGATGGCAGGGTGGTGTGGGGATGGAGATGACTGTGGGGTCATACTGGAAAGAAAACAGATGAAAAGAAAGAGGTTTCTGTTTTTGTTTAAGGAGGGCAATGGTCTTTAAAGTCGGACTTGTTGAGAGAGGGATTTTCTAGATTTTCATTCTTCTTCTCAGTTCAGGGAATCCTGTCTCTGCTTGATCAGAAAACAAGAGTGTGTTGGGGTTGGAGTGGTGGCTCAGCACTTGAGAGCCCTTGCCTGGCATGTGCAAGGACCCGGGTTTGAACCCCAGCATCACATAGACAACTAAATGTCAGAGAAACAAAAACCAGATGAAAAAATAAATAAAATTGCTTCTCTTTTTCTTTGTTTCTCCCTCTCTCTTAAAAAAATTGTAAAAAAAGAGAAAATAAGAGTGAGGACAAGTCACCTTCCTCTGCCCCCTCAGAGATGTTGGAAAGAGGGAATTGATGGAGATAGAGACAGGGCCAGAGGGGTACTTGGGTCCTGATTTCATTTTCCTGATGGCACAATGTGTTAGAGCAAGCTAAGGGGAACCATTGGATCAGGGGAGCTTTCTTTGGTTTGTTTTTAGGACACAAGAACTAGCTACCCCTCTTCCTACCCATGTGGGGCAGCTCTGACCTCATCTTCCAGAAGAGTAGGACAAGGGAAGCAGAACTATGAGCATCCCCAAAGGATGCCCAAGTATTGGATCACAAGAAGTTTTTTAAAAATATTATTGAAATTTCTGAGTTTATACGCTGTCTGAGTATAGTTTGGCTTCTCATGGGAGTCGAGTGTACCCAGCCATATTGAAAACCCTCCCCCCCTCCCTTCTCCCCTGACCTTCACAGTATGGTTCCCCCAGCTTGTGATATTTCAACTTTGGTGGATTTATTAATTAAACTTAGCCAACTTTCCTCCTACCTAAGGTTTTACACTAGCTTCCACATATGAGAGAAAACATTCAGCCCTTAAGTCTCCGTGTTTGGGATATTTCACTCGGCATGTTTTTTTCCATTTCCATCCATTTACCTGCAAAAGCCATGATGTCATTCTTTCTAGTAGCTAAGCAGGACTCCATTGTGTATGTACCACAGTTCTTGGATCCATTCATCCGGTGAGGGGCATCTGGGTTGATTCCATAGTTCAGCTATTGCAAATTGAACTGCTATAAACATTTAAAAGAAGGTTTAATCAGAGAGAAAGTTTTGTTATTCTCTACTCATCCCCCAAATCCCTGATTGGGATAATAACGGGCACGAATGTTCAAGGCATCACATGCAAATATCAGTTCAGTATCTTTGGTCCTTCAGAGCTCACGCTGCCACCCTGAATCTCAGACATTTCTCTCTTCCTCTATTCAAAGCATGTCCAAACCATCTTCAGCTTCCCAGAAGCTTGTGCATCGCTTTTCTTTCCATCTACAAGGTGGAAGTCTCTTTTGATGGATCCCTCCAGAGGAACTCCTGAGCTTTTAGTTTTATCTGCTCCCTGGTTGTCTCCACTTCTCATCCTTTGTCTTGAAAGAAACATAGTTGTTTGAAACTTAACCCTTCAGTTGCATGTTGTAATTTTGCAACTCTGTGCTCAGGTAAATAGCACTTTGGTGCTGGTGCCTGGGTAGTGTTGGTGCAGCTGTGCTAATGTCCCCTGGGTGGGATATGTTTAAAACCTCAATTGTTCATGGGGCTTCAAAAGGTAAGAAGTGTGCTTCTCTGTCTATACTCAAAAGAGAACACAAGGCTTCATTTAGACCTACAAAGACCAGGACAACCAGGCCAAGGCTACTGGTGAAGAAGAGTGTTAGTTCTGTAGAAATGACATATTAACCAAAGCACAGGACCCCAAGCCAGTTTTCCAGGCAGGAAAACAATTCTCAACAGAAAGAGAAACGGAAGAGAGAAGAGGCCAACCTTCCTACATCTGTTGGCAAACATCACTTTGGTTGGATGTTCACTTATTTGACATAATTTCTCAGCCCCTACTATGTGTTTTGTACCATGTTGAACAACACTAACCCTGTCTTCCCTCTTACGGATCTCAATGGCCCAGGAAATTTTGTGTCCCCTGCCAAAGGAAGCTGCCTCTGAATGCAACCAGGTGACATTACTGCGTGCTGGGTCCCCTGCTCTCCTGCTACCTACTGTCTGATGGGCTGTTTCCTGCTGATCAGGGCACCAAACCTGAGGATACATGTGCTCTGGTTGACATACTGTAGGCCTGTGGGATATATCAAGCCCTCAAATCGGTGTGCTGTCCTTGTCCTATGGTAATGAACATCTGCAGCATAATATCACTTGTGTGATATTATGTTTATATTCAGCTTTTCCAAGTAATGAGTACCATCATTACTGTACACTTTGAAGCCCACATTAAATAGGCAAAGCACTCATGTAGTAACCGTGACGAGTATTTCCTGTTTCTAAAGTTTACAAGAACTTGCTTTGTACAAGATATTATTGTCAGCGTGGTACGGTAATTGCTACTACTTTAGTTTTGATTTTGCTCACAAATTCTAGAAACTGTAAAGAGAGATATTGATTTGGTAACACTCTCCTAGAACCTGAGTAAGATTTAATTTTTCCCCTTATTATCCAGACTGAAATCTGCAGTGAAGTTTCAGTCCGTGGGAAGTAAACAACACCACTCCAGTGTCCCCAGGTTTGCAGTTGACAGCAGGATTCATTCAGAGGCTCAATGGGTCCTGAAGGGGGGATGCAGGGGCCTCAGGGGGTCTGGAACCCTCTGAAACTATATGTAATATTGTGTATGTAAAAGGAAGATTTCAGGGAAGAAGCCTCCACTTTCTCAGCTCTTCAAAGTAGTCTGCACCCCATGTAGGGTTAGCATAGTTGGGGGCCACTGGTCTTCCATTCTGTGGCTGTGATGGCTTCCATTGGCCTGGACCAGTCTGTGAGCCTCCAGAGCTCTGCAGGATCAGCTTCAGGACCCTCATGCCCGCACGCCAAACGATGAGGCTCTTAATATGGACAGCAGAGAGAAGCAAAGGGATGAAGGAGGTGAAGAGCCAGGAATTCAGAGGGCGCATGCCGTGCTTATCCCTGCTCCAGCCCAGGGTCTCTCTCCCTGGGAACCCCAGTGGCTCATCCTTGGATCAGTCTACATATGGTGTGGTCTGCTGTGTCCTTTCCCAGAACAGCTCTTAAATCTAGAAGTCTTTGGAGTTAAAGAAAAATCTGGCTCCAAATGAAGGGCAAGGCTTAAACTCCATTTCAATGCTTGTGTCATTTGCATGACAGCAGGTCACAGAACACCAAAGCTGTCTGTGTTGGGATGGTGGGGAGGTGAGGCAGGAGATCCTCTGCAGGCCTCTCACTTCACTGTTGAAGAAATAGAAACAGAGATCTCATGATTTCTCTAAAGCCACCTTCCATGTGGCAGCAGATCCAGGACCAAACGGGCTTTCTGAGTCTCAATCCTTTTTCCGTAGCCTGAGTCTACTTTTCTTTCACCTCTTCATCTCAGTCCTAGCCTCTTCAAGACAACGTAACACGAAACAAAACCAAACTGCCACAACAAAAAGCCTCCTCAGTCTCCTCCGAAACGCCGAGTACACTCACAGCCTGGGCTTTTCCTCTGTTTGCAAATCTCCCAGTTGCCCTCTATGGAAATAAGAGTTCTCTCTTTCAGACTGGAGCAGTGACTCAGTGGTTGGAGCATTTGCCTGGCATGAGCAAGAACCAGGGTTCAAATACCAGCACCACATACACAACTGGATGACAGAGAAACAAAGGCAAGATGAATAAATAAAGTTGATTTTATCTCTTAAAAAAAAAAAAACTCTCTCTTTCATCTCCCAGTGAATACCCAATGCAGGAAAACCTAGATGCACGCAGGAAGGGGAAGGAGCCACTTTGCTGATCCATTCTGCATGAGTTTACCACTGAATGGCATCTCCAATGTTGAAATCGGTGGTGTATGTCTCGCTAACGATTCACAGCCCCAGTCCTCAGGTCCTGCATTTCAATGTGGCTTTATGGACATTAACTGGATCAGGTGTGCTGAACATCGCAAGACCACAAACATACCAAGGGCTCCCTGAGGCTGAGCAGTCAGAGCATCAGCTCCAGCTAGACTCAGGCCAGTGAACACAGGGAGCTCCTCGCTCACGTGCTAAGTCCCTTCCACTTGCACCGTGCTACCAGGCAAAGACCTCAATGCACATGCAGAGCCCCTCAGCCCTCAGGAGGGAAAAGTCCTTCTTCAACACATCAACTTGGTATTTCACAAACTCTTAAGACTTTTCCCAGAAATCAAGACAGGATCATAGCAACCAGTTGGCTAGAGACTTCTTGTGTCCCGGGGGAATAGAATAAAGAAACGTTGTTCAAAGGACAGGCGTGTCTCGGAGCCCGTGTGAGCACTGGGGATTTTAGAAGACCTGAGCTGAGATGCAGTGTTCCACTTTATTGGTGTTATTTTAGCATTCAAAATCTTCAGGTGAAGCTTCTTGCTGGGTAACCAGGCAACTCCTAAAAATAAACTCAAGTTCTTGAAATATTCTAGTTTGCCTTTAAGCTCTCTTTGGCTGGGGACCCAGCTGTCTATTTTTGGTTTCGCAGCCCCAGGTGGTATGGATTTGATCTATCGAATGACGGATGACCAAATGATGCTGTCCCTGCCGTGAGGGCTCAGCAGATACTTGGGAAAGGTTATCCGTGGGCGAGACCACAGCAGCTCAGGATGACTAGGGACAGGGAGAAGTTCTCATTTAAGGATTCCTGGAACCATAGGTGGAAATTGATGATGTGTAGACAACCCTGAAAAACATAGTGCTTTTTGGACCTTGTCCAGATAAGGAAGAAAGAACATTAAAATGACACTAAGAAAGGAAAAAGGAGGTGGAGAAAAATAATCTTCCCACAGTAGGGCAGGTTTGGCATATGGCAGCCCTGCCCAGCAAAGCTCCAAGTGACTTGACCGCTCTGACCCTGGGTGGCTGTGTTTGGCCTTTAGCACCGTGGCTTCTCTCCTTGGTGATCCATCTTCTCATATTTCCCCCCTTCCCTCCCCCTGCTCTACTTCAAGTTCACCTTGCCTCAGGCCCTTTTGATCCCTTGGCATTTGAGCCAGACCCTTGAGCTCCCTTCTCAGGAGCCACGCCCCTTACCCTCTGTGACACTGTCCTTCAATCTAATTCCTATCCTGGGCAGCCTAGTGGCTCCAGAGGGTTCCAAGATGAACCTCATATGCCACCTTCTTCATCCTTCGGACATATGTTGTGTTTTGTCCATTAGGAGGATATTAGCTGTTGTCAATGAAAGAACTAAATTCCAGTGGCCTAAAACATAAGGACCTTTGTGTTCACAAGGAGTCTGGAGGTAGAAGATTTTGGTGTCATTCCAGCACCATGATGATGCCCACGAGCCCCAACTTCCTTTCCTCTGCCCTGCCAGAAGGTGTGTTGGCTTTTGCTGCTTGTGCCAGTCTTCCTAGGACTGGAAGATGTCAGTTGAAGCACCCAGCATCACATTTTGATTAAAGGAAAAAGGAGGGGGTTGACAAGGTACCTATATCTGTATCTTCTATGGTTTGAATGTGTCCCCCCAAAGTTTATGTGTTGCAAACTTAATCTGCAAATTCATTTGTTAGTGACATCTGGAGGTAGAGTCATCGGGAGGTAATTAGGATTAGATGAGGTCATAAGGGTGGGGTCTCCTGAAGGCATCAGTGACTTTATTAGAGGAGGAAGAGAAACCTTGCTCTGTCTCACCATGTGATTCCCTCCACCATGTCATGATGCAGCAAGAAGGCCGTCACCAGACGTCAAGCAGATGTTGGAGTCATGCATCTTCCTAGGCTACAGAACTATGACCCAAACCAATTTCTATCTTTATAAATTACCTGGTCTCAGATATTTTGTTATAGCAACAGAAAATAGTTTATCATGTCCTCCCTTTGTATTTGTTCATCAGTTTATTCACTCAGTAAAGTGATTTGATTCCCTTCTACATGCTAAGTTTTGGAAACTGAAATGAATAAGAATCTCTGCCCTTAGAGCTTTTGAGGAAGCAGACAAATCAACAGACGGTCATGTTACATGCAAGGAGGAGCCCTGGAGTCTTACACCCAACGTGCCTGGGAACTCAGAAGTTCAGGGTGTTCCCAGCCCTTGGCAGGGCGGGGTTGGTTCTAGCTCCTCTGATTAGAGAAGCTGGTTTTGGGGTTATGGGAAGAGCTCATTGGTAGATCAACTGCTTAGCATGTGCAAGGTTTTGAGTTTGATCCCCAATGCTGCTAAAGAGGAAAAGAAAGAAAAGGGTGGGTGTGTGCGGAGGGAAGGCTGGATTGGAAAGGCAGCTTTAACGTGGCTCTGCTGTTGTCCGTGGGACACCAACAATATCTGAACATCACTGACTTCACTTAACAATTCTCAGCTCTGAATCTGTCCTTCAACATGCTCCATAGTAAAAAGAATTCCATTTTTCTCCAAGTGCTGGAAGGAACTGCAGGAGGAAGAGGACTCCTGTCCTTTTAGCATTGGTGGCACCGATGAGCTGGGTGTATGGTCATCTGCAGAATCTGCTCCAGCCTCAGAGCCCAAAAATGGCCACCTTTCTGCAGCCCTCTGTATTTGGAAGCTAGTGCCTGGCATGGCCCTCCTGCCCTGACAACTTCCTACCTGTATCAACACCTGAACTCCCTCTACAAGCCCCCATGTGGTCCACACATGGCCATCAGAGCCCGGTGCGCATGGAACTCTTGTGCCCTCTGCAAAATCCACCCCATCCCACATGGTCTGAGGACTCAGCCTCTGCCCCTCCAGCCTCCACTGATGCTGTGCCACCGGAGGGACTACCTGCTCCCACCTGTGTCTGGAAGAGTCCTCTGTGGCGCACCCAGCAATTCCAGACCAGCTGTGGTCTGCGAACTCCTTCCGTTAGCTGGTGGTCCAACCGTACCTTCTCCAACTAGGACTGAACCTTTCCAAGCGTGCCCGCTGTTACTTTCCCTCATGTGAGGACACCAGAATCTCCTTACATCTTACAGTGCTCTTCCATCAGAGTTACCACTTCTAAACATCCAAATTCTTCTGACACCTACCGCGTTCCTGATTAGAGCCAGGCTAACACCTTCTCAGTAAAGAGGCATGTGGCACTGTTATTTCAGATTTATTTTTCAGTTCCAGTGAGAAAGCCCTCATAAAGCACATCGCTCAGGGCTCTGCTCATCAGGGCTGCTCAGCTCGCCTTAGCTGCTACTTCCTTTTCACAGAGAACAAGGAAACCGATGTCAGTGAGTGCCTTCCTGGCACCAGGCAATATAGCAGGCACTAGACAGGATGGTGCTGACGTGCATGTAGTTAGCCTTGGAGGAGGAGACAAAGGGTCAGGGAGGCTAAAGAGATTACTTGGGGTCATGCATGCCACCATGGACTAAGCTGGGCTACAAATTCAGGTTGCCAGTCTTCCCGGTCTACACAACCACACAAGTCAGTGGACTTTCTCCTAAAGCCCCAGACACTCCTTTTTGGGTCAGTGAGAGCAGTGTTCCTATATGACAAGCCCTCCTGAGTTCACCTTCCTGGTGACAGCAACTGAGCAGCCGGATAGCCATTTGCAGGAGCTCTTCCATTGTGATTTGACTAAGAGACCTAGTCCTATAAGAAACGTCTGACTCACTGGAAAGGTGTGAGCCTGAGGTTTCCCTTTCTGTGAGCTGGCTTCCGTACGAGCTGAGGTGCCTGCTCTGGGAACTGATGCTGTAAGCCGTGGCATGCAGAGACAGGGTGGCTTAAGGCTCCACTTTGCAAAAGATCTCCTTGGTTAAAGTCAGGTTTATGGGACTTCACATCAGCTTGGACTACTCGTATGGTTTGTTGCTTGAATCTAACTTCCAAAAGCCAGCAATCTTGCTATGTTCACCGATGCTCCCAAGGGTTTAGGATGGTGCCTTGTGTACGGTAGATGCTTGCTAAATGCTTGTCAAATGCATGAATTTACAGTCAAGGACTCATCATGTACACATGGGGCTTCCCTGGGGTATTTTCAGGTAGTATTTTACCTGAAAAGCAAGAGTGGGAAAGAGGGAATATATCACATTAGGAACATGACTCTTCTGTAATGCAGGGTGTGATACTATGATAATGTGATGCAGTGACAAAATTCATCCTAATCAGAACTTACTTGCCCTGTGTTTCTCTCTGCACGTTAGCTCTTCTAGGTACCAGCCTATTTCTCTATTGATATAGTGATCATCAATAATGAGTAGTTAAGAACAAAGGTACAATCCCAGAAACTATCCTAGCAGTCTTTTAAATGGAGTCCTTCGAAAAAAAATTCTCTGCTTGGCAGAGAATTTTCCACCTGGCAGTGACTCTATATAGTCCATTAGTTCTGATACTGTTCAATAGCAAGACTCCAAAATAAAGGACTGACATAGGTGGGGCAGATTCAGGTAGAATAAAAAAGCAGGTGAGGAGCTGTTGGATTTTTTTGGCTGGGTGGTCTCTGTACACATCTCAATCCTAGGAAGTTCCCCATGCTTTCTGTGCTTAATGATTTGGTATGTTTGTGCTATAGTTCATTATAAAAATCTGAACCAAAATATCAAATGAAAAGAACACTCTCTCCCTGTGTTATAGGTGTTCAGATACTTAGAGGACCATTTGGGGTCCATAATACAAGTCTTTATTTCATTTGTTATTAAACTCTGTGATGTTTTTAAAAAGGCCTTGTGTCTAAGTTCTCTGAAATTATCTTTCTTGCTTTTCCTTTTCCATCTTAATATGATGAGAAAGAAAAAAGGATTTAGAAAAACGCCAGGATTTGAACCGCTGGTGCTTCTGGTTAGAAGTCTCCTTTAAAGTGGGGCTGTTTCAAAGTTAGGAGCAGATGAAAGTTGACAACCTTTCAAACGTAGAGGTGTCTCAGGGTGACCTTGGGTAGAGCTGTCTCCACTGGTACATATTTATTCTTGTGATACTTCCTAGTGGTAGGAGTCATTCAATAAATATGTATTGAATCCATAAATGATCCTAGCTCTTGTGGAGGTCATACTAAATTCCTTCTTGTTCCGTTAGCAGTTTTATAACAATAAAATCTGAACTTAAATGAATTTCAGTGAAGCTAAAGGAGAAAATGAGGAGGATGCCTGACAGGCAGGGGGCCAGCAGTGTGGGGGTGGGGGGTGGTGTGGTTAGGATGACTCTCACTTCCTGTTGGTGGTAGACGCCAGGATCAACTGCAAGGTAGGAAGACCTCTCCTTTGGGAGTTATGGAAATAAGCCAGACTGCATATTCCAGTCTGTCTCCTTAGGGCCTGGGAGGGCCACTCCACTCTTCCCCTCTTCCCCTCTCTAAGGCTGGTCCTCCATCCTCTGCACATTTAAACAGCGCTCTCCAAAGCAGGAGACCTAGGAGCAAAGATGGAGTCACTGTGTGCCAAGAATTAGCATTATTTCCCTTCTTCTGGACATGATTTTATTTTGAAATCATCAGCGGGCTGACTGTTTCAAGAGACAAGACTGTAGTCAGTTTGCTGCGTCCTTGAACAATATCCAAAATCTCCAACATTCTGATGGGTTCAGTCCTCAGACTCTGAGGTTTCTTTTTCCCTCCCTCCCTTCCTCCTTTCCCCTTCTCTTTTCTCAACAACCTAAACCATCCTGAATCCCTTACTTCTTGTGGAGACTGGTTTTCCAGAGGCCACAAGGGCCTCTGTTTTGTAGTTGGGAGACACACCGATTTTTATAACCTTCTCTGGGGTGAAAACTGATTGGCAGTGTTGACAGCGAATCATAACTCCATTACTTCATTAGAGGCGGGCTCAAAGGAAAAGCCTCTCTGTTCTCTAATAACATTATCGACCAGCAAACTCTCATATTCTGGGGACAGAGATTGCCCATTGCTACTCTGCAAGTGCTGTGTAACTCCTTTGTAATGGTCATATGGAATTCACCTTTCTAGAAAGATGCATACATGTTGGGACTTAACAGAGCAACATAGTTAACTATTTATTTCCATTTTGTTTCCTCAGAGAGAGAAAAATCATTCAGTAAATGATTATTATCAGGTGGCTTTTTGCTTATAAAGGCGAATTTGGGCAAGGGTCATGTGGAACATAGAATTGCTTAAATTTCTATCTTACCAGGAAGTCTCTGATAGCTGGAGTGAGTTTGGGGATTAATGTTCAGATTTCAGTCACTCCTGATGCTCCTGTTGTCCCTTATTACAGTCATCGAGGATTAGCACTGGGGACTGCCGTTACTGTTGTGGCCTCTCCCAGGAACAATTCTATTAATACCACTTTTCATCTTCCCAGGGGCAAATTCAGGAAACAGCCAGGGAGAGAAGCTGTCTCAGCCTGACGCCAGCTTTCCCAGAGCCTGCTGGGAAGGAGCCTCCATTCACCGGGACCACAAGAAATTCCTCCTCCAACCTGTGGTGGATCCACAAGGACGATGTATTTTTGGCCCAATACCAGGAGGAAGGAGGCTATGCTCAAGGCCCACAGCGGGAGGAAGACCCAGGCAGAGAAGGCCACACACCCGGTGGTTCTGGGGCAGATGGAGAACAAGCGCAGAATACCAGAGAAGCCAGCGCTGGAAAGATGTCCCTGGCTGCACCCTCAGCACACCTCCCCTGGGATGCCAGCGCTGACTGTGGGGACCCTGAGGAGCTGGAGTCTCTCTCTGCTGCTTCCCCCAGCTCCAAAGACACCAGCTTCAGCCTCACCTTGGAGAATGTGTGCAAGGGGTTAAGCAGCAGAGAGGTGGCGTGTGTGGTGCAGCGTTTTGAAGTCGGTGACCAAGGAGCGTGTTGTGATGCCATGTATTCTCCTGTTGGGGCACCAGGTGATAAATATTCACCTCAAGACATCTGCTGCACAGACTATGAGCTGACGGAAGGTCAAAGCGAAGTCTGTGATTTACGTCCTCCTGATGACAAGACACTGGCAGTTCTTTTACAAACACAGTGTTCTGAGCTTCCACAGTCTACGTGTGAGAACAGCAAGGACGAAAACACAGCTGTGTCCCCTCTTTGCATCAGTACTTTCACCTGGAACATGTCACAGGAAGCCAGGGAAGGTGCTGTGGGGGGACATCTCGCTGAGGTGAATTCCTCCTGCATCTTGTCCTGCATGGAACATGCTGGCCAGGAGAGGCTGAGTCCCCTCAGCTTGGGAGGGCATGGGGAGACACATCTCCTTTCTTCTGAGGAGAACTCTTTCCTGCACTTTAAAGAAGGAGGTGACCAGAGCCCCAGTGCCCCCTTCACCATGGACCCACCAGCCAGTCAGAGTTTGATCCTGAAGCTCCATCAGGAGAAGCCAACGGCATTGACTGCTAATGTTGAGGGTCTTCAGGTGACCAGGGAGATTGAGGACAAATCAATTATTGCTACTGCTACCCAAGTCCACCCAGCCAAATGCCAAGTTATTTCAGTTTCTGAGAACAGCCTTGCAGATGGGGCCAAGGAGAGCTCATCTGTTTTTCACTTTCCTTCTGACGTACAGTTGGGTCATATCTTAAGTGGCCCCGCAACTGAATCTACAAAATTGTCACCTTGCCTGGCCCCCAGTGTTCCAGAAGTTTCTGGTCATGTTCCTCTGCACCCTGAGGGAGAGTGTTTCTGTAGCATTTCCCCTCTTCGGATGGATAATCAGTCTAGAGAAACAAGTCAGCCCAGAGACACAGCAGACAATAGGAGTCTTGAAGAGGATTTCCCAGAAACAGGAAGTGAAACGAAGCAGAGAGGGCAGCTCAAGAGCCCGTCTTGCCAGGGTCCTCTTTCTGCAGATGATTTCCAAGAAAGTTTGACCCCCGCATTTGCCACACAAGAGGAAGCCAGCATGGTGCTCTTGGGGCGCTCCCCAGCAGATTCCAGGGAAGAAAGAAGGTGCAGCTTGGGCATGGGGACCCATGTCTCCATGATGGCAGAAGCGACTGTGGAAGAAGCTGGTCAGGCTCTGAGCAGTGTTCCCTTCGTCCCCAAAACACTCTGGGAACAGCCTGGACTAGGGAATTGGGAAGTAGCAAATAAACTGAAGATTATAACCCTAGAGGCTTCTGTTTCTGAAACTTGGCCACCAGGACAAGGGACAGGGCCTGGGAACAGGGAGGAGGAATCTGGTTCCACAGTCCCCGTCGAGGCCTGGGCTCCATCTGGTGTTCGCCAGGCAGGTACAGCTGTGTCTGAGGCACACCTGTTGGAAACAGCAGCAGGGGCTCATGGTCATCGGGCTGAGACAGCCCCAGCTCTGGCCAACAACAGAGAAACCCGTGAAGGTGAAGCCCCAGCAAGCAGGGCAGATGGGAGCACTCTTCCTCACCTAGATTTGAGCCAGCCCAGACTGCTGGAGTCATCTGTGGACCCTGTGGATGGAGAGGAACTATGTATCGCAGATTCACTACCAGAGGTGTCAGAGACCGGCAGGCAGGAAAATGTATACCATATGAGTGAGGACCAGGCAGAGAAGCAGCTCAAGGAAGGTCACCCTGCCTTCTTTAAACAATTCCTGAGCTCTCCTGACATCCTGGAGTCCTCTGTAGATCCTACTGATGAACAGGCAGGTGCGATGGACAGCCCCAGAGCCGAGCAACCAGAGCCTTCTGAATCCACACTCAGGGCCATCAGAGAGGGGAATTCGTCAGCTGATGGAAACTCGAGCCGGAGAGTGAAAGTCCACCTTGCCATTCTGCAAGGCCCATGTCCCCAGGACAGTGGGGACACCATTCCAAGCACAAACAGACTCAACCAAGACCAAGTAGACAGTGGGAGAGAAGAGGAGGAACACCGACAACGTGATGAGGACAAGCTACAAGTGCAGCCTGCCATTGGGCGAGCTGAAGAGGGGGGGCAAGGAGTGCCAAGTGCACACGGGCAAAGCCAAGTTCACACGGGCAGCGGCAGAAGTGCAGGGGAGGCAGGACAAGGGGAAAATGACACAGCCGAGTTTATTTTCCCCACTTCACCCCTGGCTCCTTGTCTTTCGATGACCCATGTACCTGTTGGGTTTGACGCTCACAACTCCACCACTTATCATGGCCCTGAAAGTGACTTTGTGGAGCCCAGATGCCATCAATCTGTGTTTTCTGACTCAAAAGAAAGGGGAACTGTAGAGGACGAGTGTGGGAAGCTCATGCCTGCCTCCAGGAGTGTTTCACAGTCTGTTCCACAGTTGACTTGCACCTCATCTCCTGAAGAAACTTTCGCTCACTTTTCTCTAAGCCATAAGGTTGAGGAACTGAAAATAGAGGAGCCTCAAATCGGGGAAACCAAACTCCCAGGTTCATCCGGCTCCCCCCAAATGACTTTGGCTTTCATTTCTGGAGAATGTGAGTCAGAAAACACCTCTAAGTTTCTACAGGATCCAGGGCAAAAGGGTTCTAACCTGGCCACCGAGGAGAAGCCGGGGGCAAGGAAGCCCAGCCACGGGGCCACCCCAACTGGCAAACTACCAGGGGCCCAGCCAGCAGTGGCCATGGTAGAGAAGGTCAGGAAGAAGCAGGAAATCTCAGGCAGTGGACATTTAGCTGAGGGAGTAAAGAAGAAAATTCTGTCCAGGGTGGCAGCCCTGCGACTGAGATTGGAAGAGAAGGAAAATGTCAGAAAGAACTCTAGTCTTCCTAAAAAAATCCCAAAGCTTGAAAAATCCTTATCATGCACGGATGAGAAAAAAGACCCGAAAAGGATATCTTGCAAAAGAGAAGGAAAAGGTGAGGCCCTGAAGTCTGGGTTTGTAAGATGGGGCGTGAAGTTCCTCTTGAGTTTGCAATTCAGGTCACATCCACCAGTGGCCGCTGATGCCAGCATGTGGCCATGTGGCTTGGGACGCAAGCCCATGGTTCTCAAATTTGAGCAGGCCTCAGGATCACTGGAGGGCTTGTTACAACCCAGATTCCCTGGCCCCACCCCAGGGTTCTGATTCAGCGTGCACGGGAGGTGGGGCTCGAGAATCCGCCCTTCTCCCAAGTTCCCAGGTGATGGGGGTGGGGTGGGCATGCCTGAGAACGGCTGGGAAAGGCTGTGTTGAATTGATTGTGATTAAGATGCTTTTCTGTTTAATTGTCCTTTAAGAAAAAAACTACTTAAAAAGATAAACAGAAGCTAATAATAATCAATGAAGCTAATTAGTATAATTAAAAGAACACACTGAGCAGGATACATAGAAAAAATATTCTAATACAATTCTCTTTAATCATTGAAGTTCCTTAAAAATGGCTTAATTGAACTTTGGTTTTATTCCAAAATTTGAGTATAAAATTGCTTTCCCTCTCACTCTCCCTGCCGTCTGAACCTGACCTCCTCTAGCTCTGCGTTCCAGGTTTCAGGCCATTGAGCCTCAAAAGCCCCCATAATGGCAGTTACTTCTACTTGGCCTACAGAATCGCTTCAGCCCCAGGTTCCATTCTGGAGCTGGAAATTGGCCTCTTGTATTTCAGGTCCCTTCCTATGCAAAGTGGCAGAAGTCAGGAGAGAAAACAGTGCAGAGAGCTAGAGCGGCTGATGCCCTGGAGCAGAGCTCTGGCTGGCTGAGCTGGAGAGAGGACTTTTGTCCTCTCCTTGTTGCACCCATGTCCTTGGACCCCCAGGCTAGTGCTCCTCCTTCCCAACCCTCATCAGACAGGTTTAGTCCCTGATTTAGAAAGGATGGCATGCAGAGCTGCCTTCTCAACAGTGTGTGTGTGTGTGTGTGTGTGTGTGTGTGTGTGTGTGTGTGTGTGTTTTAAGAGAGAGAGAGAGAATCAATTTTTATTGAGTTTTTCCCATGACTTTCATTGCTCTGACACTTAGTTGTGTACATGGGTGCTGGGGTTTGAACCCATGTACTTGCGATGCTGGGCAAGTGCCGTAACCACCAATCCACTGCTCCAGCCCCATCCAGCCATGTTTTTTAAAAGAAAGTCCATGTTCTCAAAAGAGAATGGGCCAACATTATTTTTTTGTTGTTGTTGTTTTTGTTTTTCTAAATCTCAGAAGTGTTTCATCCCAGAGGGAATCAACTTATTTGGGATTCTTGTCCATAATTATTCAAGTTGCCCCTAGAAGAAAGAGTGACGCAGAGGGCCACTGCTGTTGAAGAGTTCAAGCTTAGCATGGCCACCCCTGAGCAGCAAGGGCTGCTGACAGGGTGGGCTGGCATTCCAGGAAGGCACAATGATAGCCAAGCAGGGACCAAGGGCAGCAGGCCACAGGCTGAGCGACCCTGCAGAAACTAAATAAAGACAACCAAAGACTTTTCCAGGCCAGACCAACCCAATGTGGCAGTGCAGGACCATTCCCAATCCTGCCCAGGCCACAGAGACCATCAGAGGCAAAGATGGAGAGACGAGATGTTGGCAGGTGCTTGTGCCCATGTGGGATACAGCTGTGATGTGGTGGTTTGGAGTTCAGATTAGGAGCTGATTGCTTGGATTCAAGGCCAGCTTCTGCCAGGAACTGGGCAGCCTTAGACAAATGCCTCAGCCTCTGGAAGCCTCTTTCCTCACCTGTTAGACCATTAGAAGAAAGAGGGCTTCCTGCACACACAGCCTCTCTTCTCCATGGAACATGGGGCTTCTCTGGAAGGTGGGAGCCATCTGGTAGGAAGCAGGCAGGGGACCTTCACCTGAGTCCCTCTGAGTCTCAGGAAGCTTTGCTTGCACCCAGGTAGGTCCTGACCTTGTGTCCTGCCACAGCTATGGGGGAGATGCCTGGAGCCATGCTCTCCTGTTATGTGGGTCTTTGCTTTGCTGGAGAAGAGGACAGCGGCACCCAGCCCTTTTGGCCTCCAGCTGCGAGGTCATTCCACTAAAGAGCCCTAGCTTGGCTTGGTAAACAACCATTCATTTACTAAGGATATGCTGTTTCATACGGTGACCCAAATCACTTGTGATAAATAGTGAGGTTAGCACCTATTCAGTAAAAATCTGCTGCGTGCACTGATCCATATGAAGCAACATGGACAAGGACAAGTGACAGGAGAAATGATCCTCTTCTGGCACTTACCACTGGGGACAGCAGTGTTCGTAGGATCCACCCCTGACATTGGCCTGCCTTTTCCTTGTAACTTATTACCTTCTAGTTGTCCATCATAGAGTCTCTCTATACAGACTTCTTTAAGAACCTACTCCTCTAGCATAACTCAAAGATTTTTAGTTTAGTTTTCAGGGTAATCTGCATCGATTCCATTGTTTAAAAAAATGTATCATTAGGATGACACCAGACTAAGCAGTTCTCATTCCATCTGGTGCCAAGTCCTTATTTCTGTTCTAGATAGTACATTTCAGACCCTTGGTGACACCTTACCTGTGTACCCAATAGCCTGAGGTGCACCCCACCTTCCTGTCCAGATTCAATGCCCCCCACCAGTGACCTGGTGGGCACGTGTGAGTTTAGTTTGGGGGTGACTTGGATGATTCTGAAAGAAATAAAGCAAAGGCCAAGTAACCTTTTTGTGGCATCCTCAGTACAGGGGAAGCCTCAGATCCACCCGAGGTTCTGGGTGATCTTCCCTCAACACTTGATAAGCAAGTGCCACTGCAGGCCTCCTGCACTCATCCGGCTGCATCGCTGCTTCTCTCCCACGCAAACAGATCCTTCCCGAGGCCCTGAGGCTGCCTACAGAGCCCATTCCCTGTCTCCCAGACCCTGTCATTCAGATGTGCACCCATTTATTGGCCTCTCTCCACCCTCCAAATTTCTTCATCTTCAATACTTAAAACAACAGCCTTCAGAACATTTAGGGGTTCCCAAATTGTCCAGGAAGGTTGCCACCAAATGGAAGGGCCTTCAAGGAAATGGCAGAAGAGGTGGGTTGGTCAAGACCTGGGTCTCGCATGTGAGACTGTGCACCAGAACAGCCTCAGCTTGGGCAGGTGCCCAAGGGCGGAATGAAGCGAAACCAGGCCTGTCACCAGTAGGACGTGACCTGTTTGGTTTCTCAAGGACGGTGCACTTGGCTCCTATGTTGTTGGTAGGCTCAGCTACTCTCTGGTTGAGGGATTTGTTTCCCAGCCAGCCCATTGCCAGTGCCTGGGCACCAAGTTAGCTTTTAAACATCCATTCTCCTACCCTGCGGGGTTAGGTCTGTGGGGGGCCCAGGAAGAATGGGAAGCTCATTTAACTCATCACTATTTTACTGGAGTGGAGTTTGAGGCCATGAGAATATATGAAGACCTGCTAGGAATACTTTTGGCTCTACTGAGGGTTATATGATGTTTTGTAACTTCTTGCTACTGAAGCTGCAGAGTTGGGGAACTTGGATTTTAATAACTGACAGCTCCTTTCCAGCAATCTCATCACTGCCCGGCCAATCTGATCTGACTTCATCCAGTTCTAAAGTCTATGCTGCCCCCGAGTGGCTGCCCTCACTAACTACACATTTGTTGGTCAGGCGCTGCTCTCATCACTGATAAAAATAAAAGGTGATATTTAAAGGTCTCATTCCAGCCTCCGAAATCATTTCCTTTCATTTCTTATTTCATTCACATAGACACCTCTTTTTCAAATGAGAGTGATGTCAACATCACTCCAGTCCACTAGGCCATCTTCTGCAAAGACAACTGGACAGGGGGGAGGATGAATGAGCATTTTCCAGCAAATTATTTATTGTTGAATTTTCTTTTACTCTTGGGGGCTTAATTACAATTACCTGAATAGTCCACATTTTATTCTACTCCCTAATCTCCACTTCTAATTTTGACCTGGATCACCTTTTAATTATTTAAAAGGATCTTTATTTGGACCAGGTCTTGTAGACAAGGTCTTTATAACCTGCCTCAATTCCACTCATAAAAAAAAAACTCTCTGAAGTTCTGTCTCACTGAGGGGACTACAGACCTCACACAAGTAGTTTTAAGTAATGAAAAACATGAGTTTTCTATTAGAGTGATTTGCTTATTTTCCAACCATCCTCTCACTCCTGTTCCTCATTCATGAATTGGGGGTATTACTCCAGGGTCTCAGCATTGTATGAGATGTGATACGAAAGTCTTCCGGCCACACTGACCTGCACATCTCTTGCTTCTAGCTCCAGTATTACTGAAAAAGATCCAAGCCGAGATGTTCCCCGACCACTCTGGAAATGTAAAGTTGAGCTGCCAGTTTGCAGAAGTTCACGAAGATTCTACCGTCTGGTGGACAAAAGATTCAAAGTCAATAGCTCAAGTGCAGAGAAGGTGGGGTATTTGACGTTGGTTCCTTTTCACAGCTGTTTCCTGTTTATTCCTTAGGGTAGTTATAAAAGAAAATCATAAATTATAGGAAGTGACAAGGCAATCAAAGCAGAGATCCCAGGCCCACATCTCCAGGAATAAGGGTGGCGTACAGACGGCTAAGCAGGGGACGTTCTTAGGAAGTCCCAGGGCTTTTCATTGCAGCTTTGAAGTCAGAAGCATGTTAAATAATATCCCAGACAGAGCTCTCTGGTCCTAAGGTTGAAGAGCTCTCTTCTGCATGGCTGTGAGTTGGGCTAATGGGTGTTTTCTGTTTCATAAATTCCCATTAATCCGACCAAGGGGACTCAAAAGAAAAAAATTTGATGAGTTTACAAAAAAGTAACAGCTACTAAGGATGACAGGCCACTGTCACTAAGGTGGGAAGATCAGTTCATTTTTGGGTCCCTAGAACAGTAGAGGAGAAACTAAGGAATCCAAGAGTGAGAATTTTGCCATGAACAAGGTGTGGGGTGAACCTGCCTCAAGGCTTCAAAGCACCTCTTGGAAATTAATGCTTGTTCGACTGAAATGATGAACTTAGGCTTCCTGTAGTGTGTTCTAGAAATAAACCACCTGGGGCCATGGAAGCCAGCGTAGCTCAAACCCGCAGAAGCCGATTTCTGCTCCAGGTGGCCCCAGGTTAGCCCTTGAATCCTAGGAGATGTGTGAGTCCTAGGAGGTGTTCACATCCCGTTCAACTTGTCCCGTATGGATTGAAAAAGTGAGAAAACTGGAATTTCTGTGCCGTTAAATCAAATTCATCTGCTTGGAACATGTGTCTGGGAATTCTTTCCCAAATGCAGCTGTGGAAGACTAGAGCTGTGGTTTCATTTCTATTAACATCACCCCAGAAAATCTAATTAGATTGGGATTGATACAATAATTACTTGGCCTAAAATGTCACCATTACCCTGCCTGTCTTATGTATGGTTTAAAAAGATCATTATAATGGAGAATAAGTGGTTTCATTTTTAAATCAAGGAGGTCCCCTAGAGCTTTATTGAAAAAGTACTAATTATTCATTATAATTTTTCTTGAAACTGTCAGACAGGAACAATTAACTAGCATTTTCAGTGTTTTTCAATTAACTATGCTTGCTTGGTGCTCAAATTTTTCAGATTTCTTTTCCCGATGAGGCACATTAACAAAATCCTCGCCTCCCTCTAGGGAGCATATGTCATTAGCATTCAAGGCCTTTACATTCTTAGTAGCATTTGGTATATTTCATGTTGGCAATAGCTTAGTGGAACCCGTTTGCTTTCTCCACACTAACTCTTGAGAATGTTTAGAAATTATAACTCTTTTGTATGTTGAGAGATCATTTACATTATTTCAGGTGGATTTTCATATATTAGATATTCTCTCATCCCTACTTTCAGTTGAGAGTTTCCTTTTATGTGTCCCTCCACAAAATATCTCAGAGCCTTATTGTGTTATCTGGCTTTCCATCACTAAAACAAAACACCTGAGATAATTAACTTATACAGAAAAAAGTTTATTTTGGCTCACAGTTTTTGAAGTTCCAGTCCAAGATTGGGCAGACCTATTGCTTTTGGCCTCTGGTGGGGATACTGGGCAGTAATGTCAAGGAGCATGGTTAGGAGGCAAAAGAAAAGAGGAAGGAGCTTGGTTCCACAAAGCCTTTTGGGGTCACATCCCTGAGGACCTCCCATGAGGCCCCACCTCCTAAAGTTCCACAACACCTCCTGATAGCAACACCCTGGGGACCAAGCCTTTAACATGTGAATCTTCGGGGGAACATTAGACATCCAGACTAGGGCACTGGTCAAGGTATAAATTTCAAAGGGTTGAAATATCTCAATTGTAGTATGAACATGTAGAAAAGGTCTTGAACTTGTTAAATAATGAGGGAATCGGTAAGATGTAAAGCTGTTTAAACAGGTATTTGAAGAACAGAGTCAGAAGAATACAGTCAGTCAGCAAAAGAATGCAGAAATAAAAATTTCAAAGCAACATAAAACTAGTTAATGCCCAAGAGAAATGAACTTGGGGCTATCTCTTCTACTGCACGGACACCTGCAAGTTAGCACAAGACTTCAAAGTGGCTGTTGGGTTCTATTTAAATGGAAAAAGCAAAGTCACACCCCTTTTCTTGTATCTAATCCTAGGCTGGGTCTGTGACACGGAGCCCTGCAAAGGACACGCCATCGTTCTCTTGCCATTGTCAAAGATTTGGTGCTTTCCTTCACAGGCTGAAGTTGGGAAATTAGGTGAACACATCCTCTTGCAGCCAGGATAGGGACAGTAGATGCTGAGGAAGGCGAGAAGAGAGCGGTGGCATGCTCCGCGTGTGCACGTAGGAGAGTTGGGCTCTGCGCAGATCTCAAGATGGCACCTTGCAAGGCCACCCCAGCCCTTGGTGCCTTCTTGGTAACCAGGATTCACTCTCCTCTCTAGGGAACGAGTGCCCTGGTCTTTTGAAAGTTGAGCTGACTGCTGCTGAAGGCCTGTTCTCAGTGGATGGGCAGCCTGCCTGGGCGCAGCTGGTGCTGGTGGCGTTGGAGGATGGATTCTCCCAGACAAGTCCCCAGGCTGGGTCCCTCCCCTCCAGCCAGTTCCGCTCTAGGCAATGCCACTGACTGCACCCTCGGCATGGGCTGCTTTTGCTTTTGCCTCTGCAGCCAGTGCCCACTCCTGTCCCACCCTGCCTGCAGCTGGCTATGTTTCCCCCTAAAGGCAGAAAGGTTCATCTTTTGTGAGGTAGCAAGCCAGGGGACTGAGCTTTAGGTGCTAGGCCACTTGCCATGTTCCACAGCTGCATTGCCATTAGTGCTTGTCCCTCTCCTCCCAGACCGGAAGACCTCAAGGGCGAGGACAGTGCTCTTCCCCACCCCCGGTTCCCCAGTACTGAGCACACAGAGGTCCCCTTGAGGATACAGGAGCTGGTTTCTTTTCACAGGGAAAGCCCAGCAATGCCACTGCTCCTCACACCAATGGCTCATGACCACCTGTAGGCTGAGGACTTCTGCTAAAAGTGCATGTGCAGGTGTCCACTGCATTTGGCAATATACCCAAGAGCCGATCTGCTCTGCCAGGTTCCAGTGACTCAGTGATGTGCCTGAGGTGCACCTCTGGGCTAGAGTCTGGGCCCTTCTGATTCCTCAGCCACTCCTCCCAGAAGAAAGCCCCAAGTAGCAGAAACAGACTGAGATAGAAGAATGTGCACCTGGTTCCGGACCAAGTGTCAGAGAACAGGGCGGTCCTTCTGGCTCAGCCCCCACTTCTCAGGGAGATCTAGATGGCCCCTCTCCAGGGAAGAAGCACTGTGCTGGTCTATGGCTCTGGAGAAGTACATCCCACCGCCCCTGCAACTCACCCAGCTTTTTCCTGACCTGCCAGCAAATCTTCCCCTTAGAAAGGGACTTGTCATTTTTATAAAAATCCTTTTTATGAGTGCATTATAATTATACACAACAGTGGACTCATTGTTGCTCTTCACACATGCACACAATCTAACGGTATAATTTGGCTCATTTCTTTCTGCGGTACTTCCCCTTTCCCTCCCCTGCTCCTCCCTCCCCAGGTCACCTTCCTCTACTGCTCTCCCTTCTGTTTGCATGAGATCCACCCCCACCAGCTTCCACCACATATGACCCTTGACTCTCTGAGTCTGGCTTGCTTCACTTAGGGTGATGATCTCCAGGTCCATCCACTAACCAACAAATGATATAAATGATATGATTTCATTCTCCTTTGTGGCTGAATAAGGCTTTTTTGTGCATACGTACCACATTGTCTTTGTCCGCTCATTCATTTATGGACGCCTAGGCTGGTTGCACAGTTTGGCTATCATGAATCGTGCTGCTGTGAACGTGGGTATGCACGTATCACTATAGTATGATGACTTGCATTCTATGTGGTTTCACACACTCAGGATAGCTTCAGAGGTCCATCAGTGGAAGAAGTGTTATGATTTAGCGGACCCTGCTTTAAGCTACAGGTACATTCCTTCAGAGAGGTGGAAATCTGAAACTCGAAGTCTATTGAAAAACCAACCAGGACCTTTGTTGAGCATACACCTGAGACAAACCTACGATAAGTAGATTTTGTTTTGTTCTTAACCTATCAAATGATCCCCAGCTGGAATTCACACTGCACATACACACACGTGCACAATCTTTGTGTTTAAACAAAACACAATTGAATAGAACATTCAAACATTTTCTTTTGCTGCAAAGTAGTTGGTTTTTGTTGGTTTTTGTTTTTGAGACTTGAATAAAGATTGTGGCTCTAACCATCTTTCCAATTATTCCAGACTTGAGAGCAGGAATCGTAACTCATTTGGAGAGGGCAAGGTCCTCGGCTTGAATTTCTCATGTCTCAGTTTCCTCACCTGTGAACTGAGAAGAGTAACCATCTTGCCTGGTGAGGTTGTGCTGAGCCTGGGCTTTAGGAGCTGCCTGGTACCTACGAAGCGCTCAGTATACATTAGCTGTCATTCACCGCCTTCATCCATTCCCAACACCACTCTCAGTTTTTCATTAGAGCACAGTGTCTGGAACTTGGTGATGTTGGGTGGTTGGGTGGTACTCACTAGGGAGGACTTTACTACAAAGGATCCCCAAAATCCAGGCATGGTGGCACATACCTGAAGTCCCAGGTGCTAAGGGAGGTTTAGGCAGGAGGCTCACTTAAGGAGTTCAAGGCCAGCTTGGGCAACATAGTGAGACCCTCCCTGTCTTTAAAAAACACTCCAGAAAGGAGGGGAAAGCCTCAGTTATGAATTTTTATGTAAAACAAAGGGACCTCCTTTTTAATTCCTTATCATGTCAGTTTAGGTTAGGGTTTCAAGTCATGAATTTTCTTCAAACACAGGGCACCTGGATTAGTAATGTCACTGAGGCAAATTCTCAACTCCTAGAATTCAGATTTCCGGTTCTTGGCTGTGTGGGTGGCCGCTGAACCTGCAGTGTGTTTCTTCTGTGAACTCACCTTGCCTGTTGGAATTGGGGCTTTAAACCAAAAGGTCACGGCCCCTCTGGGATACACAAATGTTTCAACAGCCCACCAGAGTCTTGTCCTTGAGCCTGCCCATTGGCTGAAGACTCCGGGGCAGGGAAGCCTTACCTTGGCTTTGCTTCAGAATACTAGGAAAATTCAGCTTCAGAATGACAACGAGGCATGTGAACACGAATGTCCCCTTTGCAGTGCAGGGGACAACTCCGCTGTTTCCTTGGCCATCATTCAAGCCAGTCAGAAGGACCAGGGCCTCTACTGCTGCTTCATCAAGAACAGCTATGGCAAAGTGGCTGCTGAGTTCAACCTCACCGCCCAAGGTAACCTGGCTTCTCAGTCTCAGGTGGACACCCCGGCCCCGCCCACTTCCGGACGGACACCTGTACTGAAGCCAGTCTCTGTTTTGTGTTCTAGTTCTCAAACAGCTTTCAAGTCACCAGGATATTAAAGGTAAGCCAGTGTGAATTGGCCTGTTGGAGGAGATGGGCTCTGCGTGACAGGTCCCCATGTGAATGACAGAGCACTGTTCCCAGGGACCTTCCACCCCAGTGGGGGCTCAGGAATGACTGGAGAAATGAGTAACAGTTTAGGAGCCATTTTCACATGATTGTAAGGGTTGTCCTCCCCTGGTCATTTCATTAGGCTGCAGACACCCACAGGAGCACCATTTATGAAAGACGTTAGGCTTGAGGGGGAGTGCGGATTTGACCTCTTCCTGTCCCCATCACACTTGACTCTCAGCCCTGCTGCATGGAGGTTTCCCAGCCTGTGACATTTAACACAGCACATTTTATTTCTTCAATTCCCTTTTTAGTTTGACTAGTTGCGCAGAGAGAACCAAGTGCCTGTAGTATAACCTGTTTGTTTGCATCTTAATGAAAATTAAAATTTTGTGCTCTCTTTGGGCACATCTGGTGTCACCACAGCCTAAGGTGTTGCTCCTGGACACTCGGGCCACCACAGGGCCATCCACCGAGCTACCCACAGCTCGGTGGAACCCACGTTTGCTGTGGACCCACTTAGGGCAGATCACCTGCGTGCTCTGCCCACGCATGCCCATCCCTGCCTGGTCTGTAGAGTTTTCCAGTTTCCATGGCACAGATATCCTAATTTAAACTACCCACGTGATCACAAGATGTGAAGCTGATCGAGATGCCCACAATCAGCTCTGGGCAGCCAGAGCAGGTGGCTCTCACAACACTGCCGGTAACCCCCTCACCCTCGTGTGACTAACTCTCAGCACAGCATAGGACACTTGTTCAGTTTTACGGAAGATATGGGTAAAACTCTGATAATCGGATAGGTTGAACATCTTAAAGTCGTATTGCAAATGCTGAGTTATAAAGCAACCAAAGCACCTGAAATCTCTGTGGAAACAGCACAACAGAAATAATCAAGAAACACCAAGATCCAGTATGCCACAAGCAAGAAACTGGATCACACTTAGCAATGGTCTTGCAAATACTGTGATATTTATCCAAAACAGTAAACTTCTCGCAGGCTCTTCTCAAGCCCATTCAAATGCTAAATCCCTGTCTTCAGCGTGCAGTGTGCTTGTGCTATAGTTTAAAATCCTTCCCTCATTTCTGCTTCACATCCTGAAAAGTCAAAATACGCATAAAAATCAATCCTCTTCCTTCCACTTTAGAAAACAAACCAACTTTCAGAAGGACTTCTCTGTTCCATCAATTTCTTAGGATTGATTGACATTCACATCTGATACGTGCTATGACTTTATTAATTTGGTTTGCATAAGCACATTTTTCAAGGGACCCCAATGGGGATAAGCAACACACCACCAGATGGAAATGGTGCTGCTGTTAGATTGGGAGACTCCAGCCGCAGAGGGTGGGTCTGGACCCTGAAGACGCCCACTGCTCACAGCTTCTGCCCCATGGGATTGTGGTTCCAATTTCACTCACTCACCAGGCTGGGGAGGCCTGGCCTTGCCTGACACTGAACCTGATCAGCTGAAAATTCCTTTTAATCACCTTTTTGTTTGTTTGTTTGTTTGTTTGTTTAACTTAGAGGAATCTCTCACTAAATGTTCATTGAATTTTCTACAGGAGGAACAAATAATCTTTTGTTCCAATTAAAAAACTAAAAAAAAAAAAAAAACTAATAAAGCTAAACTCATGGGAAAAGCTGAAATGAACGATGAGCCAAATAAAACATAAAGTTGTCCAACTTAATGATGTTATTACATTTTTTTAATATATTCCTGGATTGCTCTTCTCCACCTCATAGCAGTCTTTGGCATCCAGGGCTGCAGGTAGCCATACGATTTCTCTGCATGTTTAGAATTTGGATTTTGCAGCTTATGCATGTAGTGAGAACTTTGGGGAGGAGTTTTGACCTCCTGATGGTCACAAGCTTAACAACTCCAGTTGGTTGATTGACATGAGCCTTTCCTGGGCCTCCCATGTGACTGTGCACGCAGGTACTTGGGGCAGCCCAGCAGGTGAATCCTAGCAATGGAGGCCTCTCATAGCCCGAGATTTGAACTACCATACTCCAGTCTTCCTGAGACCCCCAGCTCAAGTGCCCTGTGCTCCTGTGACCTGAGTCACTCTTCCCAGAGAAGGCAGTGGTCTAAATAAGGAATGCTTCCTGCCATACTACAGAAGAGGTCTGAGCTCTGACGTATGGGTAACAGAGACATTTCAGAGCTGGAGCTGGGTGTGGTGGTGCACGTCTATGATCCCAGCAATCCAGGAGGCTGAGGCAGGAGGATTGCAAGTTCGAGACCAGCCTCAGCAACTTAGGCCCTTAGCAACTCAGTGAGTCCCTGTCTCAAAATAAACAATAAAAAGTGTTGGGGATGTGGCTCAGTGGTTAAGTGCCTCTTGGGTTCAAAAACAAAAACAAAATCAAAAAATCAAAAAGCAAACAGCGACATTTCAG
>PVKS010017236.1:6400-42504 GCA_004027875.1 Aplodontia rufa | reverse complement strand
CTTTAGCTGTGCAGAAGCTTTTTAGTTTAATTGCATCCCATTCATTTAATTTTGATTTTACAGCATACGCCATAGGAGTTCTATTAAGGAAGAAGCGGCCAACTCCTATAAGGTGTAGTGTTGACCCGACTTCTTTTTCTAATAAATTTAAAGTTGTAGGCTTAATATCCAGGTCTTTGATCCATTTTGATTTAATTTTTGTGCAGGGCGAAAGATAAGGATCCAGCTTCAGTTGCCTACAAAGGAAGTCCAGTTTGTCCAACACCATTTGTTGAACAGGCTAAGGATAAATTCTTAAAGTAATTCATGATGCTATTCTGAAAGGTACATGATCATGACATGCAATAAACATTAAGGTAATCCACAAATCATCTCATTCATCCTAATTGGAGCCCTACTCCCTTCACCACTCCTGGGTGGGAATGATTATTGCATATGTCCCATCTCTGTGCTTATACCACCCCTGAGCATCACCTAACTTCTTTATTAATAAAACTTCCAACCTCAAGGTCTGGCTTATAGTGAATAAAGGTCTGATCCCTATACCTTACAACCAAATTCCCTGGCACACGTGGTTGTACAATAAAACTCTTTTCATGGGACCTGTCTGTTGAGAGCATTGCTCATCTTCTCCAGAGGTCAGCTCTGGAAACCTCTGAGGTTCTTTAGTCATCTTCATGTAATATTTTCAGTCATTTTCAGAATAAGCAGAAATGCACTGATCACTTTTGTGCCAAGCATTGTGTGAAGTGCTGGGAGATGCTACAATAAAAATGCCACTTTTTCTCTCAACATGCTTGAAGTCTATCAAGTTGCACGTGAACACAAGAACTAAGTGTGTAAGGCAGGGGTCCAGGATTAAATATCGCATGGTGGGGAGGCCAACTCCATGTGCCAAGGGGAGAAGATACTGAAGGCTTTTGGCAGAGTAGTACGATGGGGAATATACTGCAGTTAGAACCTAAGTTCAAGTCCTGGCAACTTTACTTTCTAGTCAAGTGACCTTGGCAAACTCTTGGAGCCTTTGAACTGGATGGCTTTGTCCCCTTCCTGCCATAAAATTCAACAACCCTCCATGACTCATCCTGAGATACAATGAAGACAAAATCAACTTTGTATAAAGGGAGAGGAACAAAAGGGCATTCAAGATATGAACTGTGTAGATTAGAAAAAAAAAGTGACAGACAGGTGGCAGGGAAGACACTGAGGAGATGATAGCAGTGACTTTTCGTTGAGAGTTAAGAAAAATGAACTACTGTCAAGACCAGGGCTCCCACTGCCTTCTAATTCCAACCCCAGGCCCCTCTAATACCATCAGATTTAAATATCAGATCTCCGAACAACAATCCAGAATGGCAGATAGAGATTTCAGAAGGACTCTGGTCTGAGAACTGAAGCCTGTTGCCTGTAACAACCCTACTGAAAGTATTTGAAGTAAAGAAGAATTTCGTGAAATAACCCTGGAGGATCCTATGAGATCCAGTTGTAGAATATACCAGCGAGGACTCACGTGACCTGGAAGATCAGGCAGCTACCCATTCCATCCAACCCTCTGACTACATGATTTTTTTTCTGGTGCCATAAATCTGCTTCATTCTCTTCCTACATATCATTTCATTTCAGTCATTCTTGCCCGATACATAATTTAGCCATAGCAGGGAGTCTGTCCCTACTTCTTCATGAAGGTAATGTTTCAGTGTTCAGTAAAGTTTCTTGTGCCTCATTTCAAATTCTAGGGAAAGCAGACCACTAACCACCAGTCAACGATGGACCTGTAAGCTCTCCAAAATGTCTCAAGTACCAAAGCCAACAGAATTTGTAGTGCCCAGTTCTCCCCCTTCCAGGGCTATAATAAATAGGTCAAGCTAGATAAACAGAAAAAACTTATCTATGACAAGCAAATCAACTACTGTCTTTGCTACAGGCTACTAGTGTATGATAGTTTAGACATTTTATCCCTTAAAAAGATCATGTGAGCTAACCTAATGATCTATCATTTGTAATAGTATGTAGAAGGAAAATTACAACAAGTTCTAAACTGCAAAAACTTTTGTAATAAAATTTCTTCCTAGATTGAGGGCTATCTTCATCTGTTGTCTACAAACTGGACATGAGGGTGGAATAAAGGGATTGTCGAACTGTGTCTCAATTTGATTTCTCAAGCACGCTCCTCCATACCACAAAACCTCTAGCACTTTTGAAGTATATAAACACATGCCTTCCTGTGGAGAACAAAGGCCGATCATCTAGAAAATCATTTACTTTTAGAGTGGCAGACGAGAGGCTCAACAGAAAGTAAGAGGACTAACCTCCATGACTTCAAGGAGAACTTCAAGAGGAGAAATGAACCTTTGTTTGAAGTCAATCACATGCCATAAATTGTCCCAAGGGCTATCTGTGGATTTTCTTATTTAATCCTCATGAAATCTAAGAGGAAGATATTGCTAATCCTACTACCCAAAGGGACTGAGAGTCGGTGAGGATGACTAACTTGTACAAAGTTGTGACAACACCAGTATTCAAAACAGAGTTCATCTGACTCTAGAGCTAGTCTAGTCAGTATAGTGGTTCTGGACACAGACGCAGGCTAAAGCACTGGTTTTCTGACAAATTTTACTTCAGGGGACAAATGATCCTGTGTTTCAGTTTCCTCAACAAAGTGAAGGCTATTTAGAACATACTCCAAAAAGCTGTTTGAAGGATTGGGTTAACATATGTCAAATGCTTAGAAAGATCTGTGACAATCAAAAGCTCCTCACCCTTCATTTCAGCATATCCAGTTGGGATTCCAGTTCTTAAAGTCCAGATGTCTTCAGTTGAACGGGGTCAAGACATCTTTGCCATACCCTATTTGCTCTAATAATGACATTGGGAGCAATCCTGGTTCATGGCTAGTTCAGCTTGCAGAGTTTTACATTACTCAAATGGTGTGCTAGTCTTTTCTCTAGCGTCTGCTGATGAGCAATCTGAGAAAGAAATTATTGGCAAATGATGTACAAGGATACATACAAAATATGCATGAGAGCAAAAAAAAAGGCAGCAAAGCTATTGTTATTATCACCCTCACATTGCTTCGGATGCTGTGATCCACAGCAAATGATTAATACCATGAAAGGGGAAAAGTTATTTGCCTGGATCTGATTACTGGCACACAATAGTATTTGCACACTACAACATAGTATCTAAACGTTGAAGGAATGTAAAGAAATCCTGGTAAATATATTTACCTAAGGGAAAAAAAAGCTGAAATGTTGCCAACACAGACATTTTAGAAAGAAGGTGAACCAAATACAGGAGAAGAAGTAGAAGAAGGAATAAAATATTCGATCAGAGTGATCTTCAGTGCTTGCCCTTGGGGGATAAACTAAGTAACCTAATAGGTGTTTTCCATCTTTGAATTCTATGACTAGAATAGCAATGAGGGTTTTAGCTCAGAATTGTGATGCTGCAGACAACTTAGGAGGTCTACAGAAAAAGAAGAAAAAAAAAAAGCTTTTCTATCACCTACCTGCATTGTGTCTGGATGAAACTAGTACTGACTGGCTTCTATTTTCCTAAGTGCTCACTCACCATAACAACCTTTTTACACCCTGTGAGTGATCATCATGCGCACACACATGCGATTACGGCTCCAGATACATGAGCGTTTGTGTGCAGCTAGATTTTGAAAGGTAATGTTCATCCTGATGCATTGGTTCTCTGATTTACATTCAATTCAGAGAGAAAATAAGCATATTTCTTTTAGAAGGGAAAGGAAGAAAAAAAACAGTGGCTGTTGTAGCTTGGAATTTATGGGTCAAATATTAATTCCCTGAATATTTCACTAAATGAGTATTATATTTGCCACTTTCAGTGTTTATCTAAAATGATAGTGGGTGTTGTGGGAAAGAAGCAGTGGGGGGCAGGGAGAGAAAGCCATAACTTCCTTCAGAGTTCATTATCAACATTATTTGACCTACCTATTAAAATTATTATGATTATGTCTTTAAAGGTAAAAATATGTTCCCACGGATCACATTAATTTCCTGATGGTAATGAGTTTGAATCACAATGTGAAAATATTGAAACTAAATAACCACTAAGGCTCTTGCAAAGGTTAATAAGAGCAGGAGATTTCTCCAGATGGTCTTGAAATTATGCTGCTGTTACATAAGGTGTGGGTCAAATTCCATGATCTTAAGTTCAATAAAAGTGTGGGTTTTGTTATGCTACTTTCTCATACAATTATATAGTAGATGAATATAATAATAAATGAACAGATCATATAATATGAAATAAATAGATCATTACCTGGGGCTTTTTCATCTTTTGCAAACTGGTATTTGTTGAAATGAAATCTGGCCCATGTAAACCAATTTACCTTTATGAATATGATTCTGCCATGGCAGAAACCCTTTCAAAGCTCCATGCCACATATTCTTTCCATTACTAAATACTTTCGAGACCTTATACTGAGTACAGTTAGAAGTTATTACTATTGAATACAGCATAAAATTCTAACATGTGAGTCTCAAAAAGTTATAAATTATAATAAAATACTAACTCAAGCTGTTGCATTTAAAAGCACTCATTATGAAACGTATGGGTACGTGGAAAAATATGTGAATAACTCTTTCAGCATTTAATTCCCTCAATCTAGAATCCTTCATGTTGAAGGTGATTATTACAGATGCAGCCTTTTCACTTTCTCTTTCCCCATTGTCATTTAGTGACATTAAGTGTCGCTGGCTACTACACTCTTGTTTCCTCTCCTGGTCACCTAGTCATAGCCCCAGTGGAAAAATCCATTAAGTTCTTCCCAGAGACTGAACACTATAGGAAAAGGCCAGGCAAGGAGGGATAGGAGACTCAGGGGATCTTACCTCCTGATAAATATGCCACATCCCTTAATTTGAGACCCCAAATTCTATATTCCCCAACAACCTTATACTTGTGCTATCTTTAGCCAAATTAAACTTTTTCATTGACAAAGAAGTCAGAAAAAATTAAGTAAACAACTTTCTTGCATAGAGTCTCCCGCCTTGGGTTTTTCCCCAAGTTTAGATGCTCGAGTCTATAAAATCATAGTCTCTTATTACATAGAGAATATCATTGTACAAGTTAAATGTAGATAGTATTGTCCTCTGTAGGCACCGCCAGATACCGTGTTTAGAGTCTGTGTAGCACTTAATTCATTCACACATTCCTTTCTCAACTCATGGTTTTATTCACTGTGCCAGACACTGTTCTGAATGTTTCATGTGACCAAAGGCAGAATAGCAGTCCAGTGAGGAGTAGAGAAGAAACCCTACATTCTTGAAACAGGTTGATTATACAATAATTCCTTTGTTAACAATAATTCCTTGTGATCTTCTGACACTACACTTTAATTAGAAATGCCAATACAGGAAAAATGTAACTAACTCTCACACCTATATTAAATATAAGATATGTCAAAATTACAAGTAGTTGTAGAAATGCACACTGACAATAAAAAAGATGATAATAATAATAACATCTGCCACTTATTGCTTAGCATGTGCCTGACACCATGACACTTTATATTTAGCCATAAGATTATCAATTTTCTTAGATCAGATATCATGTATATGGCTATATCCCCAGTGTCATGCAAACTGTAAATATTTAAAAATGCTTTTGCCAAAGGAGTGAATAGATGAATAAATGAATCTATTATTTTATTGAATGCCTAAGAGGTAGCTATTATAACCTTTCTTTATAGATGACTAAACTTAGATGCAGAGAGATGAAGTATTCCAAGCAAAGCAGGATTTAAATCCAGTTCTTATTGATCTAGGATGTGTGGATATAACAGTACTCTTCTGCAAAGTCTCCTGGTATTTGGGGTCCTAAGTCCCACTCTCTCGTTAAATCAAACATCTTCGTGATTAAACTCTATGTATTACTCTCTTTGGTTTGATAAATATGCTTGATCACCTACTGATTCTAATTTTTCATTCCATTTGATACTTATTCAGCATTTATTCTGAACACTTAAATTTCAAGCTAAACATATCTTAAGTCTTCTCCCTTCCACCTCCAATTTCAATGATTGCATTATAAGAGAGAGCAAGCTCCTTGGGGATGAACATGGTCTCAGTGATGCCAATCACCTTTTTGCATTGAAACCTGCTGTGAAATGAGGGCGGCATGGAGTAAGGAAAACCTTGCCTCCAGTTCTTGCTCTCCTACTTTTCCAGCTATGTGGGGTTTTTGGTTGTTGTTTTTTTAAAGTGAGAGAGAGAAAGAATCAATTTTATTTAGTTTTTTATGTAGCTTTCAGTGCTCCAAGACTTCACTGTGTACGTGGTGCTGGGGTTTGAACTCCGGTCCTTGCTCATGTCAGGCAAGCGCCATAACCGCTGAGCCACCACTCCACCCCCCAGCCATGTGGTTTTAATATTTTATTGCTCAAAGTCGTAATTCTTCAAATGCAAAATGAGAACAATTGGAAGAAATAATGTAAAACTGCAAAGTTCCTGAGAGCGTGGCAGATGAGAGGCTCAATCCATAACTGATTCCTTCAGAAAACCTGTTAGAAGTATGTGGGTAACTAGAACAATCAGAAGCAGACCGAGCACACAGGTGCGTGGTAGTTGTGCCACTCCTAGAGAATGCCACCAAGGAGGCAGGCAAGGGTGTTAACACTGGGGATTCTGGAGGGACACCTGCTCCTGACTCTGATTTACTGACAGTCAAACCCATGCTCTTCTCCGGAGGTGTCAGGGTGATGGTTGCTCAAACCAAGTGTGGAAAGAAAATTACCTCTTGCATCTGGGCCTGCGTGTAACTCTGTCTGGGAGGACATTGTCAACTCAAGTAAGGAAAGTCTTAGGAATCACAACTGGTAGAGGGTCAAAGGTTTGGGATTAGATAATCTCTGAGGTTCCATCCAGCAATTGGATTTTATGATTCTAACCTCTGACCAATTTTCAGGGGTAATTTAAATGCTCTCAAATGCCCTGTAAGTATGTCAAAGCAGAATACTGTGGTGTAGAGAGAAAGAGAGAGAGGACAGCAAGGTAACGTCACCCACAGTGTGAAGCCTCTAATGTTGGTGAAATGATCTCAGTGGAGCCAGGGATCACAGCCTAGCACTGCTCACGCCCCCTCACTGGATCTCCAAGAAGAATGGATCCTCTGCTTCAGTAATGTATGGGAGTAGAGCCTCAGATAGAATCTCCTAAAGGCTACAGGAAAAATAACTTACCACACTTCACATTGAAGAGAGAAAGCTCTTCCCCATCTTGGAAAAAACCATCACCAGTATACTGAATGCCTGATTTGTGTCTTTTACTGGAGATAGGCACGGAAACAAATTAGAAAATCTTATAAATAAATGAAGAAGATAACAACAAATATTGCAGAGTAAATTGATCTCTACATAGAGGTACAAATAATGTGTTACTGAAAAACAAAGATTTAAACTAAGATACTACCAGAATAAAGTTCCATGGAGAATGTTTTAAATTGGGCTTTGAAGAATAAGCAGGATTTATAATAAGGGAACAATTGGAAAAACAACAGCAACAACAAAACCAACCTCCATAATTTAAAAACAATGGACAAAGGCCATAGATAAGCAATTTCCTCAAAAAAAAAACAATATAAATGACTAATAAACATTTTTAAAGGAATTCATCTTGCTAATACTAAAAAAATTTACAAATTAAAATAATGCAAAATGAATCTTCATCTACCAGAGCAGCAGACTTTAAAAAAACAAACAAACTGGTTGCAACCAGTGTTACTACAAATTAGGATACTTTGTGTAGTTCTTAGGAGAAATCAAACAATATGTACATATCTCAAGACCTTCAAAAATGTTAAGGCATAGGAAGCTAAGGCAGCAGAATAATAGGTTCAAAGTCAGCTTCAGCAACTTAGTGAGACTCTGAGCAACTTAGTGAAACCCTGTCTTAAAATAAAAAGTAAAAAAAGGCTGAGGATGTAGCTCAGTGGTAAAGCACCCTTAGGTTCAATTCCCCTAAAAAAACTGTTCATATAATTTTATCAAATAAATCCAAATCTAATATTTTATTCTAAGGGGAAAATTTTATATATATGTATATATATACATGTATATTATGCATTCATTTATGTACATATAAAGGAAATTATTTATAAATATAAAATAATAGAAACTAAAATTCTTGATTTCTATGTAATAAAATGTAATGTATCCATTACATGTATGTTTAAGAATATTTAATGGCATTGCAAAATTTCATAATACACTAGGCAAGAAGCCGAGTTCTAAATACATATGCATGTCTATATATTTATACATAATATGTATATGTGCTTTGAAGCAAAGACTAGAAAGTATATCTAAAGATATAGTATTATTTCTGGATTATGGGATTATATGATTTCATCTTATACTTAGTAACCTTTATAATAACTCAAAATTTTAATCCAAAAAATTGCTATTTTAAAATAATTTTTAAGTGAGTTGGATTTAGACAAGTGGAGAATAGAGAATGGCAATTTAGGCCAAAAAAAAAAAAAAAACAATATGAGCATAGACAACAAGATAGTGTAGAAGGCACTTTTGGACAAGATGGGGTAGACCAGCAAGAAGGAAGCAGAGTGCGTGGAACCGGAGGGGCGGTTGGGATGCGCAGCTGAAGACGCGCCCTCCTGCTCTCGCTTGGGTCCTGCCGGAGGTGCTGCTCCTTATCCAGGGCCACCATGGGGTCACATTGATGTGTGGGAGGACCATCCATCTGACAATTTACAGAACAAAATGTGGATCAAAGAAAACTAGAAGCAGAGAAAAGCCATTTATAGACTCCAAACTAGAAGAAGCTTTCAAACTCTTTAGACCATGACCCACAGTAATAAAAATATTTAATATTCTGACCCCCATACGCTCTCTCTCTCTCACACACAAATGCATATGTAATTAGCTCCATAAATAGCTGAATAGAAGGTTTGAGGAAGGGGCAATAACCTTACCTTATGAAATCTACTACTTTCTGTTTTGTGGGATCCTATTCCTTTCTAATTGATAATATATATTTTTCCTTTTCTAATGCTGGTCACAATCCACAGAAATGATCTTATGACTTACAATATGACACTACTTTGGAAAAAATCCAAGCCTCCCTTTTGTCTCCCTAACTCTTCTCCTGACAAGAAACTAATCCAGTAACGGATTAAGACCAGGAACCCAGAGCTGGATCATGGTACCAGGAGCTAGAGCTTTCAGAGGAAGAAGTCAATGGGGAGACATCTTTGATCCCATATGGAAAAACATGTAAGGCTCTTCCTCCCTTCCCCTCCCTTTCTCTCTTGGAATGCTTCTTGGTCTTGTATGTCACTTCCCATATAGCCATTGAGATCAAATAGGCTTGAGCTTTATGCTCACCCTGCGCCAACCTATCCTACCCACAGAGGGCCAACGAAAACCAGGTTAGCCCAGGAGAAAGGAGCCTGAAGCAGATGTGCATCTATTCAGCCACAAGCAATCCTTTTAGCTGGCATGCCACCCAATCTAATTCCTAAAATAGAATTTGGAACAAAAGCCCCATCCATCAGAAAAATACAGTACATTGGTAGACAGTCATTGGAGTAACTTTCCCTTGGATACACATTTATAGGCAGTGGCTGTGGATGAAAGTTGTGTTTCCATCTATCCTGGCAGAAAATGATTCAGTAATCCTAGTGAAAGATGATCCGGTCCTTACCTAGAATAAAGGTGGTGGGGATAGTGAGTAGAAGCTGGATCTAATAAACATCAGTGATGGAATCAGCTGAATTTGAGCCTAACAGGGGAGGGGAGGAAAATGAGGTGAGGAGTGTGGGGGAAGATTGGGATACTTAGGAAACTGGGATTGAAGCAGTATATTCTAATCATTGATAGGGACAAGAAATGTGGAAAGAAGAACAGGCTTATGGAGAAAATGATGAGTTCCGTTTTGGTTGTGATCCAGATCTAAGCAAATTCAAAGCACAAACACAAATGTGTTATAATTCCCCCTTTGAAAGTTTCCAGTTTCTTATGGAAGAAAGCAGAATATGAAGGTCAGCTGAAGCAAAAAATAAATCAATTCACTATTATAAATTTCTGGAGTCAGGTTGATCCAAGGTGCAACCCCTTTCACATGGCAATGGAAAACAGCAACACCTATTATATATATAACCAAGTTTTTGTGTTGACTTTTTCACTTACGTCTTATAGGAAACTTCACAACTGGGCGATATCGGGGTCATTATCTCCACTTCAAAGATGAAAAGGCTGGTGAAAGATGTTAGAGGGTTGTCTGGAATCACATGAGGTTCTAGCCCTTTTTACCAACACCTGTTCTACCCGTGGCCCCTGTAAACTTGATAATGAGAAGAGAGGGAAGAGCTCTGGCAGAGGTGGCTCAAGTGGAAGAGTCATCTCTAAAATGAATATGGAGTATTCCAGAGGCCTGGAGTAAAAGACATGCCTTGCTCAGATTATAAAATGGAATTAAATTATTGAATATAAAATCCAGGACATTAGAAAAGGTTTCCAGAATTTGATGCTAGTTATATTATGAAATATAGCTGCAATGAAATCAATCTTCCTGCTTTACGGTCACTCAGAAAAAATCATTTTATAAAGAGGACAGAAAAGGAATTAAAGTGTTTTTTTGCTTTGAACCCGGGTTTGTATTTCTTAGGCAGAAAAGGGTTTTGGTCATTTTTAAGGATGTTAACAGACATAAATCATATATATGTTTCAGCAATTTCAGTGCAGCTAGTGTGCATGAATTATGTTTTTATTAACAATTGCTTAATCCTTTTAGCATAACATAATTGAGTCAGAACTCGCCCGCCAACTAGCACAATGGAGAAAGAAGACCCTGCATTCGGAAAGCAGGATTTTAATTCTGGTTCCACTCTGTAGTTTGGGAACTACAACTGGACAAGTTCTAGCAAAATTTGTCTGAGTCAAAATTTCATCTCAGGAAAAATAATAACAATGCCTACCTTATATCATGGATGTAAGGATGAAAAAAGATTAAAATGTATATAAAGCTCTGAGTGTGATCTCTGACATAGCAGAAGTTCAATGAATCGTAGTTGTGACCATGAAGGAGAAATGACAAAGCAAAAAAACAAACAAAAAGTGTAAGCCAGTTTGGAAAAAAAAAAAATGTAATGGGTGGGGGGCACTAGGGTAAAAATCAATATGAAAACTTCAAACTTTTTTTTGGTGTTTTGGGGTTGTTGTTTTCTTTCTTTGTTTTTGGTAGTAGCCCAGGGCAGGGCCTCATGATTGCCAGGCAAGCACTCTATCACGAAGCCACTTCCTCAATCTGACTTCCAACTTTTAATGAAAGTCAACATCTACTTGAAAATATGCATTTGCTTCTAACACTCATATTTCAGGTAATCCTGGAAAAAAAGACCTTATCTTCTTTGGCTCAAATTTTGCAAAACACCAGAATAAAAACACCTCTGACCTTTCCAGAAATATAGTGAATATTTGCTTTTAAAAGATCAGTTATGGTTAGAAGCTCCCTGTATCAGAAGTCAGCCCGGCTCTTGTCTTCAGATAAGCACATACGCACTCACAATCAAACACACGACCAAACCATTTCAGGCAGATAAAAGGTGACCCTTTTGTGTCCAGCTTTTCAGAAAAGATATGTGGCCACCTTTTTAGGCAATCCATCAAGGTTTTTTTTTTTTTTCCAGCCATTTGCACTGTTTGGAATTTCTTCCTTAGAAATAAACAGAATGTCAATTTCCTCATGTTGTTGCCTTAGTGGAGTTGGAGTACAGTTTGCCACCCTCTGAATAAAATCTTTGAATACTGGAGGATTTATAACAGCTTCCTCTCACTCTTCTCTTCTCCAGGATGAATCGCCTGGATGCCTTTAACGTCTGCAGAACAGACTGGAAATCCCTGATTCTATTAAAGTGCTTGGCACCCCATGGACCTTAATAAAATATCCCGGACAAACTGGCTAATGGATTGACTTTGACCATAGATCTTATTTCCCAAACTTCTAAACATGCCTGTAGCTTTCCTGTCCAAGTTCAAATATAGTATATCACATCACAAGTGCTGGGAGCAGGAAGTCCATCCCTGAATCTGGCACCACAGTCTTGAGTGGAAAATACCATTTGTTTCCTTGGCAATCTGACCTTGATAAGTGGAAAAACTGGGAAGCAAAGGGTTAATGCTACTGTGAAAGAGCTACCTCCTACCCCAGGGGTATGCAGAGGTTGGGGCAGAGTGGTAAATTCTACTAAAAAATAGCCACTGAAAACAGGTTACATGCCCCATTGTTCAGCAGGAAGTTGGAGAAAAGGTCTAAAGGTCTCCTGATCTCATTAAGGGCTGCTTCTGCTCTACAAGAAGTTTATAATCAGGAGTTGTCCTGCAGGAAGAAAAGGAAAGGACAACTAATGAGAGTCACTAGCTAGCTTAGAGGCTGGAAGGCAGAAGACCTTTCCAGCGTGTTAAGAGCCAAAAGAGTACCTTTTAGTGTTTGTTTTGATTATATTTGCCTGTAACCCAGCAACTGGGTCCAGATGCCAGGAGAGAAGACTGCTGATGACTAGTGAAGGAAAAGAAAAAGAATTCCCTTTGTGTCCTTACTTGTATGGTCTTCTCAAGGTGAGTGAAAAGGGCTGGTCAGGACCCTCTGGAAGTGCTGTGCACCCTTCCTCATTTTCCTAGCAATGGTCAGAGTGATTTATAACACACATGTGCTCATTGGTGGTTTCCTCTTTTTTATTTTTGAAGACAAGACACAAGTGGGAAATGTGAATCTTGAGCCAGAGTTAAGCTGATCTTTTAATGCAATGCATTGAATTTTCCAGGCACTGTCCCCCCACCCTGGAGCTTTCCTCCCTGAGTCACTCTCTCCCCCTCCCAAGGGCAATCATTCATATGTCCAGAAACCTGAATTTCAAGAGCTCCATGTTGCTCAGTGTGCTCAGAAGCTTTTACTTTGTGCTTGCTCCTTTCTGTAACGAAAAACAAAAGCAGGTATTCAATGTGCAAAACCAATGACATCTATCACCAAATCACACCTGAATGATGTCAAAGGCACAGCGTTCTATTATTTCAATGCATCTACAGATATATATATAGAAGGAGACTACTTCTGCGTTCTAACTTCATTCTTTATAATCTTTGTGACCAGGCAGGTCATTATTTAATTCAAGCTAAATCCCTCCTTTTCTAGTGTCTATTTTTCTTTTGTTTGTGGAAATTGAGGGGGGTATGCATGTTAGTGATGGTGGTAGTTGGTTTGGTTTGACAATCACCACTTAGATATTTGATGATAATTATTAATGCAGTTCTTAACTGTTTCTTTTCTAGATGAATCAATCTGGATTCTTATGATTTTTTCATCCACATGGGTCTCATTTGGAATATTTGAAAATGACTTTGAATTAAAATATTTCATTCTTTCCTTTATCCAAGGACACCTAGAATTTCCCATGATAGGTTGATTTAAGTGGGGAAATTCCTAGTAAATTTTATCTGGTTAAGTTGAAAAATGGGATTTTCTTATCCAACCATCTCCATACGTTCAAGATTTGAAAATTTTGAAATATTTTTAGCAATTATACTATGTGTAACCAAACTTAACCAGTCTAACAACTCATATGACATTTTAGAATCCTGCATGGCTTCAGTATCAGTTTTCAAGAGTCCCTAATGCAACTTCACATTTGTGGCTTGAAATCAGCCATCATGGGAGCATTTATGCCACAGAAAGCAGTAAATTCTACAAGGAGAGCCAATTGTTAAACATTTGCCAGCACACCACGGATTCTAGGTCATAATTATTAATTACCTATAAAATTCAAATTCTAAAATCTATACTTTTATATATGCGACAGCATAGATCAGAGAATAAATGAATAACAATGCATGCACATTTCATTCACATCTAAGTTACAAAAGTACAACCTGATTTTAATTTTCTTTGGTAATTATTTTCTAAACATTTCAAATTTTAAAAAAGCTTCCTTCTGGGGTTGGAGCAGTGGCTTAGTGGTTATGGTGCTTGCCTGGCATGCGTGAAGATGTGTGTTTGAACCCCAGCTCCACATACACAATAAAGTGTTGGAGCAATGAAAAAAAAATTGATGCTCTCTTTCTCTCCCTCTCTCACTCTTTCTTTTTTTTTAAAGCTTCCTTCTTGAATCAAAAATGAATAAGACAATAATTACATGCTGAAATAGCAAAATCTTTTAAGTCTTATTTTAAAAGTCAAAAAAACTTTATCATGTAAAAAAATCCTTGAAAATCAATAAGTAAAAGATATGTACCTCAATAGAAATTTTAGTGAGGAAATACATAAATAATAATGGGAAGTGTTACATAGTGTATTAAAACAATAAAAATAAAAACAAGAAGAGTCAATTTTACCTGAAAAATTGGCAAGGCTTAATTTCTTTCTTTTTTTTTTTTTTTTAAGAAAGAAGGACAGTGAGAGAGAGAGAATCAATTTTTATTGAGTTTTTCACATGGCCTTCATTGCTCTGACACTTAGATGTGTACATGTGCCGTGTAATGGCACATGTCTGGCAAGTGCCTTAACTGCTACCAGCCCCATAAAGCTTAATTTCTTAATAAGAATATCCAGTGTTGGGGCAAGGATGGAGAAACAAATATTTCTATACTGTTAATGAGAGTAGAAAATATAACTTCTTCTTTAATAGTACTGTTGATTAAACCTCCGAGCTATGTCCTCAGCCCTTTTTACAGTTTAGTTTGAGACAGGGTCTCACTAAGATTTCCAGGCTGGTCTTAAACTTCCTCAGCCTCTCAAGTCACTGGGATATCAGGCATGTGCCACAGCAACCATCTGATATTAAACTTTCTACAGAAGCTGGCAACATGTGTCCAAAGCCTTAGGAATATGTATAACCTAGAAATTATCTTTCTGGGAATTTATCCTAATAAAATAATTAGAGTTTGGAAATAAATAACTTCAACAGTAAGATCGCTAAAGTCCTAAGAGTATTAATTTTTGAGCTGTTATTGCATTGAGTAGTTCATATAGCAGTTTGCATTTATACAGACAAGTTAAAGAGTAAGGAATAAGTCTGATGTCAACGAATTTCGTTCAGGGCACAACTAAGACCAGCATAGAGTCAATTCATTACCCTAGATTTTTCACATAAAAAATTAATACAATTCATCTTAACTGTTTTCATTATCAAGAACAAAATAAATTGGGAGTTGTGTTGCTCTATTTACTAAGACAGAAAACCAGGCTTTGCACTCTACAAGTTCTGAATTCTATCCTTAGACACCGGTATTGCCTTCTGTGATGTTTCCAATCAACAATGTGTTTAGCACCCTTGCAATATGTTTTTATTAAACGTTTCTGTATCCACGCCTACAGACAGCACTTCTAACCCCTCTTGGCCATCACTGCAACAGCCTTCCTTGTAAGTTGTATGTATTGCTCTTGTGCCTCCACACTGAGCACCAGGCACTTAGCACTTTTGAATACTCAATCCTTAATACCATGTGCTTGTTCTGATTCACAAGGTTTGCCCCTAAATACCTCTCAGCTTTCTCCTCCATCTCTCCTTCCCGTCCATCCAGCAATCCAGCATCCTGCTTTTAGCTTCCCCAGGACATCTCCCACTTGTGCTGTGCACACTACTCCTGAAGTTTCTTCTCATTGCCCTTCCTGCCTGCTATCAACCTCAGCTGACTCTTTTTAAAACATTTTTCAGATCTCATTTGTCTGGGTTCTCTCTCTCTCTCTCAACCTTCCTTGCCTCTCCCACCAATGTAAATCTTAGGAACATTTCCTCTGGTCCCCTGCTAGCTTAACTTTGTTGGAATTGCAACAAAGTGTCCCTCCTTCCAGATGCATGCCAGCAATTTAAGAGCTTGCTGCTCAGGCATCCTTACCCCTTATTCCGGTGGTCCTAGATAAAGAATACCTAAACCGCCAAGGTGACCTTGACCTTCCCATGCACCACACCTGCAATTTAACAATGCTTCCCTGGAGTTTTCTCTTTCTACTCCCCCAGCCTCTACCTTTCTAAGCTAGTAGACTCTAACCTCCAGGAAGCCACTTGCCTGGTCTTGCCTACCATTGTATCCCCTTTGTCTAACCCAGAGCCTGCTGCAGAAGCAGTACTTAACAAGTATTTACAAATCAATGAATGAACCTAATCTTCCTTTTTTGTCATTGTTACTGTTTTTTCCTCCACTTACTCTTTGCACTTCCTTCCTGTTACTAACCCACACACGATGATCTATAAGCCTTCCAAAAGGCTCAACAGCAGCTATTTAATCCAAAATTACACAAGGAATGAAGCTATACCTGGCCCTCCAAGAGAGAGGCAACCTGTTTTCACAGGATATTCAACTCATGCCTTATCATTATTCAAAGTTGCATCATTTTTCTTGTTGTTAAGAGAGAGAGAGGGCGAGAGAGGGAGAAAGAGAGAATCAGTTTTGTTTATTTTTTTCATCTGGTTTTTGTTTTTCTAACACCTAGTTGTGTATGTGATGCTGGGGTTCCATTTCTGGTCCTCTGGTCCTTGCACATGCCAGGCAAGCACTGTAATCGCAGAGCCACCACTGCAACCCCAGTTGCATTATTTTTAATGGGTAATTTTTGTGGGTTTGTTTTCCCTACAATTTAAATGTACAATAATAGGATATTTAGAAAGTGAAAAGAATCAATAAAATCACAGTTCTGCTCCATAAATAATTACAAAGCACTTCTGAACTACCAAAAAAGGAGAGGAAAATGACTAGGGCAAAATCTTGGTAGGGATAAGGAAGGTACTAAAAAATAAAGTTGAGCAATCAAGCAACAATTGTACTTGAGGTTGAAGAGGGATTTGTGAAGGGCTGGAATCAGACTTCAACCTGGCAAATTTCAAAGCAATGTCAGTCTCCATTGTTTTGGCAAACGTGAAAAAAGAAAAGAAAAGAAAAAATCCATTTCAGCTTTAAGGAAAGAATTAGAAGAAGTAAACACCTATGTACATATAAACTTTAAGTAAATATTTATAATTACCTAAATAACTTCTCTGATTAGAGTGGCTGGGGGGCATAGCTCAGTGGTAGAGTGCTTTCTGGGTTTTATCCCTAGCACCCCCCCTGCCAAAAAAAAGAAGGAAAAGAATAATTCTCAGATTAGAAATGAGCCAATTACCACTTGAGATAGATGGAGAAAATACGAAGCAATGAGAACGTATCAGTTTGGGTAAAGAAGAAGAAAAGATGAGATTCCATGTCTTGGGCGAATAGTATAGAAATAAAATTGGTATCATTGCTCTTTCCTCTTTTTCTCTTAATTTTTTAATAAATGGATGGATGACATTGTTTAGGAAAAAGATGCTGTGTCTGACCAGAAGGGAAATTTTGATTCTTTTCTGCTCCTAAATCCAATTCCTATCTGGGATACAAGGTACCTGGAAAAATTTGTAATGCTCATAGAAAATCAAGATAGGAAGAAAACAAAAAAATCAAAGACAAGATTGACTCTAACACACACACGCAGACACAAACACACACACACACACTCACAAATTTAAAAAATCAATTAAAATTAATCAATCTAAAAAATATCCCCTAAAAGAGTAGGGAAATGTGAGTTAACAGGCAACTCTGGAAGATAAAGAACAATATTAAAAATGAGTGTTTTGTCTCATTAAACACATTACAGCACATCTTCTATACTTCTATTGTCAAGTAAGATCATGAAGTACTTGCGTGGAGATTAAAGGTCTTGTAGGCCAGTCTCCTTTGATTTACATCTGGATTTTTTACATCATTCACAATATACATGGTGGGCACCTGATTTGTACCAGAAACCATGGTAAGTGTTGAGCATCGTAGATTGAAGTCCCTGATCTCAAAGAATGCATAGTTTAGTTAGGAAGAAGGACCATATCCAAATAAAGAAACATGCCATATGTCAGATGGTGCTAACAGAGATGGACAGTGTGTGTACGTGTGCACTTGCACATGTGTGCCTGAGGCAGGTGTGACGGGAGGGCAATGGAAAGCACCTCAGCAATCTGATATTTGAGTGGAGAGTGGAGATCTTGGTGAAAAAAGAGTGTTCCTGAGGGTACCTTATTTAAGAAGGTCATTGAAGTATAGGAATCCGAGCGAGGAGAGTGGTAGAGGCGATCAGAAGACGAGTGGTGACCAGGCCACCCAGACTCTATAGTCCAACACGATCCCAGATATATCGAATGTTTTATTGGCAGTTTGTTTATTTCTTTTGCTTTTTTGGAGTACTGCGAATTAAACTCAGGGGAATTCTACCCCTGAGCTACATCCCCAGCCCTTTCCATTTTATTTATTATTTGTTTGCTTAGCTATTTTGCGTGTGTGGTATTGTTTTATGATTTTTATTAGTGCATTATATTATACATGATAGTGGAATTCATTGTGATGTATTCATACGTGCACATAACATTACTTCCTCAAGCTCATTCCCCAGTACTTCCTCTTTGCTTTCCTTCCCCCTCTTTCCTGATCCCCTTCCTCTATTCTACTGGTCTCCCTTCTATCGTTTTATACTAGTGCATTATAATTTCACATGTGGGATTCATTGTAGTATATTTGTACATGGACATAGCATATTTTGGTGGATTTCATTCCCCTGTAAATACCTTTGTCTTCTCCTCCTCCAGCCCTTTCAATCTCCTTCCTCTGCTCTATTGGTCTCCCTTCTGCTTTCGTTTTCCTTTTCTTCTCTCTCGCTTCTGCATATGAGAGAAAAATGTTGAACCCTTGACTTTCTGAATCTGGTTTATTTCACTTACCGTGATGCTCTCATTTCATCCATTTACCAACAAATGACATAATTCTGATCTTCTTTATGGCTGCATAAAACTCCATTGTGTATTTATATCACATTTTCTTTATCCATTCATCTGCGGATGGACACCTAAGTTGTTTCCATAATTGGTAGGAGATACAATCAGAAGGGTAGAGGAGATAGGATCACATCCGACTACAGCCCAAGATAATCCAGATAATTGTTGTTTCTTTGTTCTGTTTTATTGTGTTGTGCTTTTGTTTTTGTTTTTCATAGTACTGGGGTTTGCACCCAGGGGCACTCTATCACTAAGCTACATTCTCAGCCCGTCTAATTTTTTATATTTCAAGACAAACACTAGCTAAATCTCTCAGATTGGCTTCTAATTTGTGATCCTCTTACCCCAGTAGCTGGGATTACAGCGTGCCTGGTGGAATTCATACTGAGTTAGGATACCATAGCAAATCAGTCACTTAATCTAGCAATGTTTTTAAAAGGTCAATCAGAATACATTTTAAGGATTCATGAGTAGAAGTAGAGATTTCAGCCAGAAAGTTATTGAAATTACCAAGTGGAGAGGTGATGGTGCCCAGGCCCAGATTAGCCATAAAGAAGCAATGATTGCCTAGATTAGGTACATTTTGAAGTGGAGGGACAGATTTGATGATGAGCTGAATGTTGAATGTGAGGCTTTGAGGAATTAAGGATGACTAGGGTTTTTAGGAAAATGGAACAGTCCTGTACACTCAGAGAAGGCTGGAGAAGTGGAAATCAAGCATCCAGTTCTGGGTATGTTAAATTGGTGCCTATTAGACAACCAAGCAGAGAATTAAATAGCACTTAGAAATAAGGGCTCTGGAGTTCTGTGAGAGAAGATCAGATTGAAGATACAAATTTTGGAGTCTTTACATATCTATAGTCCCAAAGACACATGACTAGATGAAATCCCACAGGGAGTAAATTTAGGTAGCCAAGAGGAGTCTGGGAATTGAACTTAGATTTCTCCAACGCATAGAGGTAGAAAAATGAGGCTGATCTGGCAAAGGACACTTGAGAATATGTATAGCTTATGTGATTGGAAAAAAGCCAAGAGTTCAGTTTCAGAGGTCCAGTGAAGAGGTCCAGCGTTCATGAAGGAAGCAGTCAGCTGAGACGCAAGTCAGGTATGAGAAGACTTGACCAGAGCTCATAGATTAGATTTTTCTGGTTCTCATTTCCATGGCTTTTCCATAACACCAGCCTCCTTCTATTCCACTGGCACTTTACCTGAGCATTTGACAGCACTTCCTGGAATTGTTAATTCATTATCAAGTTCACTGAAATTTCAGTAGCAATGGTGAAGGTGAATATATTGGTTTGCGTTTTTTCAAAAGTAGATCCTGAAACAAGGCTTTGACAAAGGCCGTGTGTTAATGAGCATGTTATTGTTCTGGGAAACTGGCTCAGTTTCATGGAGATCCTCTGAGAAAACATGTAGAACATGTGTCAGCCTTGGCAGGAGGGAGAAGCTGGAATAGCCGCTCACAGGCTCCTTGGGTGTGATTTGCCCACCAGGGGCGTTAAATACTTTCCTTTTTCACTGTGCAAAAGTCCACAGGCAGAAACACAGAGAAGCATGGATACTCCAGGTTGAAAGCAGTCTGCGTACTCAAGAAAGTCCCATGACAGCTGCAAGTGGCCCCAGATGCGGGCTGGGTGAATATGGGGTATCTTCTACTGAGGACAGTGCAGATCTGACTGTGGTGGAACTGGCTCCTCACCACTTGGTAGCAGACTGTCTGGACTTTGTTTATTTTTAAACTATGAACTAAGTTATTTGGGCAAAAGATCAAGTGGTGTTTTTAAGTACTTGCTGGATTGGGGGAAACTATATACTGGGTGACAGATTTGTTTGGACAATGTTTATCATGTCTTGAGAGAGATAAAATAAGATAAATGTTAGAAGGTATAATATCCTGCTTGCATTTTTCTATTTAGAAATTTCTGGAAAATCTTCAAGTTTTTGCCATGTAGAGAAAACAGAAAGGACTGAAATATGAATGGCATTCTTTCCTTTTTTTATGATAAGATTTATTACTTAGGTTCACCAAGTACCACAAAGAATTTCGTCTGGCTCAAGTAAATATTAGTACTTTCTAATATGTTTTAATTGTAGACATGTCTATATGAGTATCTCATTGAAAGAAAATCATTCATCAGTTCATCCAGTGAACTCCTGCCATGGTCTCAAGAAATGATATTTCTCTGCCTGATAACCAATGGACCTTTATTAAATAGACGGTAGATATATGGTTTAGCAAGTGCCTTAACTTTCAACAGGGATCTAATCCACATGTATTTTTTTTTTTTAAGACAGAGGGACAGTGAGAGAGAGATGAGAGAATCAATTTTATTTAGTTTTTCACATGGCTTTCATTGCTCCAACACTTTGCTGTGTACGTGGTGCTGGGGTCCGAACCTGCATCCTTGTGCATGCCAGGCAAGTGCTGTAACCACTGAGCACCACTCCAGCCCCATGTTTATCCTTTTAAATGCCAGCACAAAATATCCAAACTAGATTCTCATGGAGGTCTCAGCTATTCCATACTAACACGACAACATAGTTGTAAGCAGTGAGTGACACTAACGGAGAATTGTCTGAAGCACAGCAGCAGATACTCTGGGTCCTGGGTGCAGGTGCACTACTTGAGCACTTCTGAACGGTCCCAACCAATCAGGATTTGGTGTTATCCCCTTGACCTAGTAAGGAGCAGCGGGTGAGTTCAAGGAAGTAAGGGCTCTTTCAGGTACTGACATTAGGAAAATTCTCTTGCCATTTAAAAAATAAATGTGTTTTGCTTCCATCTTCTGAGAGCAAGGCCACATTCCTAGTGATGTGTCTTACTTGTTTGGGCCCAGTCCAAACACACACTCAGGAGTGCATGACTTGCCTTTCTGTACACTAATTTGATATCTACTGTTAATTATTTTCCTACTGATTTCTCTCCTTGCTCAGATATAACTATCTGTGTTCTTTGTAATAAATTTATTTTATGTATTTTTTATAGTTTTATAATCTTTTGCAGAACTGGAAGAGATGTAAAAAAAAGATGGGAGGGAGGGAGGTGGATGAGCTGTGAGCATTCAGCACGGAATGCAACTATTATGGCCCCTAAGATGGGTTTAAAAAGAAGAAACTTGGACAAATTAACAAGGCCAGGGAAAACGCATTCTAATTTCAAGAACAAGTTTTCTATTTCTCATAATATAGTAGATCAGATGCTAACTTAGCTAGGTGAATTAATCCCTTATTGAACAATGATAACAAAGGAGAATTGATTGAACAAGGATAACAAAGAAGCATTGATTAACGAACCTTCTCCAACTTGGAAAGAGGTCATTACTAGCACAATTCGAAATTCCCCTTTTGCCTTGATCCTTCAAAGAACACAAAAACGAATGAGGACTTCGTAAAAATTGAAGAGCTATCTAATAAATTGGGAAACAATATCAAGCCTAAAAGTTTGGCAGTCTGAAATGGTTGAACAATCCTTTTTGATAAGATTTTATTTAACAGAGAGGGTAATAAATGCTTGATTTAAAAATTTAAAATCCAATCAGGCATGAGCCTGTCGTCCCAACCACTTAGGTTCGAGGTCAGGCTGTGCAGCATATGTAACATGAAGACCGCATCTCAAAAAAAAAAAAAAAAAAAATTTCCAGGGATGTGTCAGAGCACCCTGAGTTCAATACTCAGTACTGCAAAAACAAAAAGATACATTTACAATCTCATATAATTAAAATATAATACAAATGCAATAATAATGTAATGTAAAAATGAAACATTTAAGAAATAAATGACACAAATTTTCCATTTAATGACATATCTTAAAATCTTTCCTTGCAAATACAAATAGATCTATCTTAATACTACTGAAAACATAAAAAATTTAAGTGTAAATTCATACACTACACTTTATAAAATCTTTCACTGTTGTTGCATATTTAATTAGCTTTAATTTTTTCTCCTATAAAAAACAATACACATTTTTTTTTCAGGGCTGAGGACCGAACTCACGGCCTTGCACATGGTAGGTAAGTGCTCTGCCACTGAGCTAAATCCCCAACCCCAACAGTACACAATTTTGTGCACATATGTAAATGTGTCCATGGGGTAGAATTCTGGAAGTACAGTGTCTAGGTCATAGAGCTGTGATTATTTTCAATGTTGGTAGATGTTGCCCCATTCTAGACGAAATCACTGTATGAACTTGTGTCTTCACAAACTCGGTACTTGCATATCTACAATACTGAATCTTGTCAATTTTAAAACTATTTGACAATCTGATGAATAAAATGATTGCATTGTTGCTACATTTTTTACTTTCATGTTTATTAGAGATACAGTATCTTTTTGATGTGTTTTGCCCGTTCTATTTGCCTTCCATGAACTGCTTGATGATGATGTAAGTCCGTTTTTAAAAAAATGTAGATTTGTCTCTTTTCTTACTGAATCGTTGGAACTCTTTACAAGGAATATTAATCCTTTGCTACATAGGTTGCAAATGTTTTCTCTAGATCTTTCTTTTGTTTTTAACTTTCCTTAACTATAAAAGTTATTATGTAGTTTAACTGGTCAATCTTTTGGATTTTTTTTTTTTTTAAGAGAGAAGGACACAGGGAGAGAGAGACAGAGAGAATAAATTTTTATTGAGTTTTTCACATGGCCTTCATTGCTCTGACACTTAGCTGTGTATGTGGGTTGCTGGGGTTTGAACCCATGTACTTGCGCATGCCGGGCAAGCGCTATAACCACAGAGCCACCGCTCCAGCCCAATCTTTTGGATTTTTATGTCATCTTACAAACTCTTTTCACACCTAAAACTATAAAAATATTTTTATAAACATTCTTCTATGTTTATAATTTAGTCTATCTGGAATTTATTTTTATAGCTGATGTAAAAAGGAATATAACCATTTCTTCCCAAAAGGAGACTTTTTTCCCAAAATTAAATTTAGATTTCTATTTTTATTTTAGAGTAATCATTTATGAATGATTTTAAACACCATATCTATTATACTTTCATCCTCATTTAGGAAAAGCATAGGGTGTTTTTGGACTTTATTTCTGTATGGTGTTCCATTTTGTATTCTCCTATTTGTATTTTATACTTGCACTATTACCATACTATTTTAATTGCTAAATCTTTATAATGAATGCTATAATATCTGAGCTGGGCATGGTGGCATGTTCCTGTAGTCCCAGCTTCTCTGGAAACTGAGGCAGGAGGATCATTTGAGCTGTAAGTGCAAGACTGCCCTGGGCAACAGAGATAGACCCCCATCTCAAAAACAAACAAGGTAAGACCAAGCAAAAAAAACCCAAAATGTTTGGATGTTGACGGGGAGGTGGACTATATACTAGTTCTTATTTTTTATAAGTGTTCTTTTCTTCCTATAGAAAAAGTTTAGGATCAGTTATCAAAGTAAGAAAAAAATCAGCAATTTGATTGACTGCTGTGGATCTAATCAACACTATAATTTGAGACTTTTCACGTAGAAACTTGATGTGTTTCCATTTTCTGTCTTATAAAGTCTTTCAATAAAATTTCTAAATATCATTATATAGGTCTTGCACATTTCACTGAATATAGAGAGTAATGTGTGCATGTGTGTACATATATGTGTGTGTGTGTGTGTGTGTGTGTGTGTGTGTGTGTGTATAATACTAAGAATTGAATCAAGGGGTGCTTTACCACTAAGCTACACTCTAGCTCTTTTTTATTTTTTTTATTTTGAGACAGAGTCTTGCTAAATCGATGAGGCTAGTCGAGAACTTGCAATCCTTCTGCCTCAGCCTCCTGAGTCACTGGGTTTACAGGTGTGCACCATGGCTATTTTAGGTATTTCTTTTTCTTTTTTAGCTGTCATTTGGGTGAGCGGGGTTTCTATCTCCATTAATTTTTAGCATAAATCTTGTGTCTCCATCTAATATCATGTAGTGTCATTCGTCGTGAATCATCTCCCATGTAGCCCTCTGACACTTCTCTCTTGCTAATGGAATCCTGCTTTTATTTGAGAACAGCCATGCTCCCGTGCCCAGAGGAAAAAAGGTCGATTGGCCTAGGCCAGTATGGCAGTTCCGGTGACTGTCGTGCTGCATATTCTCTTTCCCTGCCACATTCTGCACCTAGCTTTATGAACTGTGTGATAAGAGAAAGTCTGAGAAAATTACTCCTTTCTATGAGGAGAGCCCCTTTGCTCCCATCTCCATTCTTTCTTCCTGTTTTCCTTACTGACGAGCAATCATTCCAGATTCCCATTTAAGGAAACAGTACATGAACTTTGGTTAATTCAGCTTTAACTGCAACCGAACACAGTCAAACTTCTTTAGATGTTACTGGTATGTGGGAAGTATTATTGAGTGTTGTGTGTTTACTTCGCATTGAGTTCTCTGGTTGAACTCCAATGGATTCCATTAATTTTCTTAGGGGATTATTTGAGAATTTCTAAAGTAAGTTTGCAAATAATGACAGTTTGGTTTCTATCTTTCTAATATACTTCTTCTTGATATTTCTTGAATTATCTCGAAGGGGGCAACCTCCATGAAATTTTGCACTGTGGCAGCAGATAGCAAGTATTATCCTTTATTATTATTACTGACTTTAATGGTAATGCCTCTATATTTCGAGACTAAAATCTTCACTATAATTTTCTGGTAGAAAACCTGGTAATGAAAGAAGTATCCTAAATAACTAAAAATTCAGTTTTGTTTTATTTTGCTTTGTTTTTAATCAGAAATGAGCATCAAATTATATCAACCACTCATTTGGTGAGGATTTCTTTCACACATTGCTGGATTTTCGTATAAAATTTATTATACAGGGATTTGGCATCTATCTGCACAAGTAATATTGCTACAAAGTTTTATTGTGTACTAGGTTTGCTTTGCTGCATTGTGAGATGAATAACACTCAAGAAAAAGAATGAATGTAAGGGCTGGAGCTGTGGCTCAGTGGTTATAGCGCTTGCCTGGCATGCACAAGTGCATGGGTTCAAACCCCAGCACCCACATACACAACTAAGTGTTGGAGCAACGAAAGCCATTTGAAAAACTCAATAAAAATTGATTCTCTCTCTCTCTCACTGTCCTCTCTTAAAAAAAAAAATGAAATCCTTAAATTTCATTTAACTCTCTTTTAAAGTTTTGTCTACTGCTTCCTGTATTAATTTTCTGTGAATATATTTTACATTTTTTAAAGAGGATTTTAAAGATGAACGTATCGTGTATTTTACAAATGGGAATTGACAGTTTCCGTAAGGTGTGGCAGAGTCTACCTACTTCTTCTGGTGTGGGAGCTGGTTTTTAACTATTTTTCTTTCTTTCTTTCTTGCTGATGGGGATGGAACCCAGGCTTTGCACGTGCTAAGCACACATCCTACCACTAAGCTACACTTCCAGCCCCATTCGCTTTCACTTCTCTGGAGGTAATTGGTTTATTTTTCTTTTCTTCTTCTTGAGACAAGTTTCATTATAATATAGATTTTTAGAAAATTAATCTTCTCACCTAAGATTTTCAAATTTACTGATATATTTCTCTCATTTATTTGCTCTCCTCTGTCTATAGTGATGTCTTTCCTAGTCTTAATGTTATCTACGTATGTTCTTTTCATAAGATTTACCTGATTTTTCTATTTTTAGCTAATGGATAAAATTTAATTATTCATTTTCATAGAATTCTGATATTTAATACTTTTTATATTTATTTTTAAAACTTTAACTCTTTTTACTGAAAGTTTTTATTTTTAATATTTTCTATTTTCTGATTTATTTAAGGACATTAATTTTTATTTGAATACAAATGGATCATATCACAGGTTTTGAGATGCAGTATCCTCAATATTATTTTATTTTTACATAGACTTTAATTTCAGATTGGTATTCTTTTAAACCACATATTATTATGAAATGTATTTTTAAAATGTTTAGTAGGTATTTCGTGTTTGTGTATTTTTTTGGTTTGTAGTTTTATGCATTCTTTATTCTATTTTGGATATGTATTGAGTTTAAACATTTTTTTTAAATTTATAGATGGACACAATACATTTATTTTTATATGGTACTGAGGATCAAATCCCGTGTGTCATGCATGTTAGGCAAGTGCTGTTCCACTGAGCTACAATCCCAACCCCTAGACAGAATAATTGGTCAATTTTCCAATTTTTTTTTCAGTGCTGGGAACTGAATCTACACATGTTAGGTAAGAGCTTGTTTTACTCAGCTTATTTGCTGTTGTGACTAAAGACCTGGTAAGAATAATTTTAGGAGGAAAAGTTTATTCGGGGGCTCACAGTTTCGGAGGTCTAAGTCGATAGAGAGTAGGCTCCATTTCTCTGGGCTCCAGGGGAAGCTGAGCATCATGGCAGAAGAGTGTGGTGGAGGGAAGCAGCTCACATGATGATCAGGAAGCAGAGAGACAGACTCCACCTGTCATATTCAAAATATATACCCTAAAGATGTGCCCTCAGAAATCCACTTTCAGCCACATCCTACCCACCTTCAGTTACTACTCCGTTAATCCCCATCTGAGGATTAATTCACTGATTGGGTTAAGATTCTCATATCCCAATCATCTCTTCTCTAAAGCTTCCTGTGTTATCCCACACATGAGCTTTTGTAAGAAACCTCATATTGAGACTGTAACAGCGCTCTATCGCTATACCACATCCTCAGTCCTATAAATGTTTCGTGAGTACTGAGAAAGAATATCAGACATATAGTTTTCTGTATACATCCACAATACATCTATGAAGTTTAATTAATGTGTCACTCAGTTCCTTTGTATCCTTTTGTATCTTGGTGTCACTTAATTTTTCACTTCTCCATGAGAAGCATCAAAAAACCTATCATTGTAATTTTGCCAATTTCTTCCTTATATGTCTAAACGTACTTCACATACATAGATGCTGTATCAGGTATAAAAATGATGTATTATTTTTCTTATCAAAGTAATTTTCTTTCTTTCCCATGTTAGTGTTTTTTTGCCACAGATCTTTTTTTTTCTTTGTTTGTTTTTGCCTTCATTCATTTATTTATGTTTTTGAATTTGCTGGGGACTAAACCCAAGACCTCCTGCATGATAAGCAAAAGCCCTACCAGTCCCTTCACTTTGAATTTTATTTTGCCTGATATTACTGTAACTTCTCCTGCTTTCTTTTAAATTGTATTTCCCAGATTTCAGGTTTGATCATTAAGTTTTAACTGTTTAAACAGTAATTCACATTTTGTCTTTTTGCACTATTTGGTTGTTTAATATTCCTCATTCAGAAACTGATGTGTTCTATTACTCTCAAATGGAAAAGAAAAGACAGAAGAGGATATATATAATTGAGTGATCATTAATAACATTGATTAAAGTTTGTGGTTATATATTTGGTTTAACAGTATGGCTTTCTCAATCTCAATGGGAAAACTTTATTCCCTAACATTTTTTCTTTTTGTTTTTTTAAGAGAGAGAGAATCAATTTTATTTAGTCTTTCATTGCTCAGACACTTAGTTGTATACGTGGTGCTGGAGTTCAAACCCATGTCCTCACACATGCCAGGCAAACGTGTATCTGCCCCTTTAAAAAAAAAAAATTTCCCCTGACGTTTTTTTCTGAGAATTGATGTAAATATATTAAACAAATAATTTTATTGCTAACACCTTATTCTTATTTCTGGCACTGTGTTTGTTTTCCTATATCATACCCTCTTGTTTGATTTCATATTTTTTTCTTTTCTTTTACTACATTAATTGAATTTTTCTTATTCTTTTTATTTGTGAATTTTGAAGCTATTGTTCCATTATTTTAACTGCTTTCTTAAGGAGATGAAACAAGGTTTTTCTGTGTTGAGGAGTATATGAGAACAGATTCAGAATCCTGAATCTGACTATATTAAGAAAATTGCTGATGTAGTTTCGAAAGAATTTGCAATCTGCTAATACATCTGCAATTAATGAAATGATGCAGCTGCCATTTGGGATAGCTCATTCTGAGGGACACACTTGTGTACATACTGAGGAAACTTAGAAGTTCACTGATACAAAGCTGGGAGTGTCACTCAGCGCGACAGGGCCCTTGCCTGCCATATGTGAAACACCGATGGGTTCTATGGTGGCACCAAAAAAAAACCCCAAAACAAAAACAAAATTGATACATAGATGGAAATTTTAGCCAAATATTTAATAAAATCTAATCAGTGTTCACTATTTTGATCCTTTAGAGTTTAGAGGGGTAAATCTGATAATAAATGAGTGAATAAGAACCAGGAAAAACAAGTTTGTTAAACAGATACATGGAAGCAAATGGAAAGTCTAGAAACATCTTATAGTATGTGTATATGTGTGTGTGTGTGTGTGTGTGTATATATATTATTTTTTTTCCTTTGTGGTATTGGAGATTGAACTCAAGGGTGCTCTACCACTGAGCAAGATCTCCAGTCCTTTTTGTTTATTTGTTCTCAGGCAGGGTTTTATTAAGCTGCCCAGGCTGACCTAGAACTTGTGATCTCCTGTCTCAGCCTACCTGGTTCTGGGATTCCAGGTGTGTACCACCTCACCTGAGACAAATAACATTTTTTTAATTAGTGCATTATAGTTTTACATAATGTTGGGATTAGTTGTCACAGACTAATGATATTTTAATGTGTAATAAATGTGATATTTTGATTAAGTGGGTAAAAGAAGGACTTTTTAAAACAATGCTAAAATAACAATTAACAATTTAGAAAACAGTTATGTTTGACCCTACCTCGTATCACATATTAAAATAAGTTCTACATAGATGGTAGAGTTAAATGTGAAAATAAAAATCTTGGAATTAATTAAAAAACCAAGTTGATGAAAAATTATTCTACTATGGTTTCTAAGAACTTTCTATATTACACCCAAGGTAGAAAGCATAAAGAAATCATCAATGAAATTTAAATACACACTCACACACACAAATAACTGGAGTTGGGAATATAGCTCAATGGTGGAGTGCTTGCTTAGCATGCACAAAACCCTGGGGTTGATTTCCAGCACTAAAAATAAATAAATGAAACAATTAACTTCTGTATATGGAAAAGCATTATTAAGTTATGAGCAAATAAAAAGCTAACAAAATTATTTTACTTAGTATTATAAATTTATATCTTATATTATCTATCTATCTCTTTCTCTCTGTCTCTTTTTTTGTTGAACTGGGGATTGAATTCAGGGTATCATGCACGTTAGGCAAGAAGGGCTTTTCTACTGAACTACATCCCTACCCTTGGGGTTAATATCCTTGATCTATAAAGTAGCATGACATTTCAATGAATGTGAAGATACACACATGATAACAAAAGGTAACCAAAAAGCAAAAAGTACCAAATCTAAAATAAAAACACAGACGAAAAAGCTAACAGTAGATTTTTTTTTTAATTTTGGAAGTAGATACGATTTTTCTGTTTTGCAGTGTTGAGGACTGAACCCAGGGTGTTGCGCATGGTGCAAGCGCTCTACCACTGAGCTATGATGCTTTCCTTACTTACCCCAGGACCTATGATGCTTTCCTTACTTACCCCAGGACCTATGATGCTTTCCTTACTTACCCCAGGACCTATGATGCTTTCCTTACTTACCCCAGGACCTATGATGCTTTCCTTACTTTTTGTAGTGCTGGGGATTGAACCCAGGGCCTTGCACGTGGTAGGCTAGTGCTCTGCTACTGAGCTACATTCCCAGCTCCTTGGTTTTTCTTTTTAAGACATTTTCTGTATTTGCTTAATTTGTCCTCATATATATTATATCTAAAATCAGAAATATATATATATATATATATGTGCATACGTATATACTAGTAAAAGCATATAAAGCATATTAATATGCTATGTTGGGTGTTTAACACTTGACAATAAAGAAAGATGATGCTATTTAGAATCAGAAATTCTGATTTCAAATACTAATTGAATGATCTTGAGTAAGTCACTGAACTACTTTGAGCCTTGGTCTCTCTAAATGTAAAATGGGAAATGAATTTCAAGTTGCAAGTTGTAAAGAACAGTTTAAAAAATGTATGTGGAATTACTTTGTGGGAATTGTTCTCAGATTCCTCTTACTGAATTAGTGAAGTGGGACTTTCCCCAGCATCCAGGCAGACCTGCTCATCTTCTCTTACAAACACCATATCCCTGTGCCCAGTGAGGGCCCATGTTCCTGAGTGGTTCATGTGACAGCTGGTTGAGGTTGTCTTAGATTTAGCTATTCCTCTGAGTGGGACAGGTTCTTCTACTAGATCCTGGCTAAAGGCTATAGTCATGTGAAACTTTACTAACTATCACGATTGCTGTAGTTTTTCCATGTCAGATGCTTACCATTCAATTCCAGTATTCACAGTATTAGTTTAATTACAAGTTGATTCTACAATCTCACGTAATTGCCTTTAAAAAAAGTCCTGCTTTCGAATCCTATGCTCCATAGTAAGTCAAATGAGAACACTGGCCGACCTCCTTTTTCAATAATAGGTAATTCCTGTGTGAGCGCCATGGTACAGAGTCAATGCAGAAGGACTAGAAGAATCAATTTTTCTGTCCTATGATCCCTTATGTGCACAACAGTGCTTTGTTTCTCCATTTTTATCTCCTTGTAAAATAAAAGCAAAATTACGAATTTCCACATGAAACACCATACGCCCCATTGTCCTTTTTTCCTGAACCTATACCTATAAAAATCATTTTGGGTTGCAAGATTGAAAAAAAAAGAAAGAAAGAAAAAACAAAGTAGTAGAGGAGAACACTAAACATTCCTAAGGAACAGAAGATATTTATATCTGGAGAACACAATTAGCTATTCCTCTAGGTTAGAAAAGAATATGAAATGGGCTGACAATCATCAAGAAAAAAAAAATGGAGGGCTGGAGCGGTGGCTCAATGGTTACAGCACTTACCCAGCATGCGCAGGTATATGGGCTCAAACCCCAGCACCCATGTACGCAACTAAATGACAGAGCAACGAAAGCCATGTGAAAAACTCAATAAAAATTGATTCTCTCTCTCTCTCTCCTCTCTTTAAAAAATATTGGAGAAAACATAAACTTATTTTTTGGTTGATTAAGCTGTTAATTATTACTCAGGTATAGCATCTCATGTCTGGGTGAGAAGGAAAGAATGGTAAGAGAAGGAAGGAGGGAGAAAGGAAAGGAGGGAGGCAAAAGGGAGGGAAAAAAAAACTGAGCTTCTGATTCAATACCAACTCAAGGAAATTTCTCTTGCTAGGATAGGCAGATTGGATACAGTGGAAATAACCCTGAAAAGAGATGGAGGAAGTCTGGATCCTAAGCTTCAGTAACTTGATATGTAACCCTGGGCAAATCACTTCTCCTGGAGACCTTTTTTCATCTGGGATAGATCAGTTGTTTTCAAATTGAGTTCCAGCAGAACACTACTGACCAGAAGTCACATCATCGAACAATGGTGGTTATGCAGTTTACAGAAAAATTAAGTTAAATAAAATGTTCCCTCTTTGCTGGAGTTTATTTATTGATAGTTATTACAACGATTCCTGCACAGTATGGATTTTTCTAAATATATTCACCTATTTCTTAGATTTGAGATATCAATAAACAAAATTTTCTTGATTTTAATATTTCCTTTACACCTTTTAAGGAACATTTTGCCTTATTGTCATGTCTGATGGCTGAGTTATAGCAAATGACAAAGTGAATTAATAAGCAACAAATAAATAGTAAAAGAACTTAGACATACTTAATCATGCTTATGTTCTTAAATTTTTAAATTATTATTGTTGATCTTTTTATTGTTTAAATTGTATTGGATTTTTTAAAAAAAATGGGTACATATTCTGGTTTTAATTTTTGAACTAAATGTCTCTTGTGATTCCAAATTTAGGGCTTTTGCTTAAGCTGCGCAGTCTCACAGTAAGGGTTTAAGGACATATATTAGTTTATACTTACAGTTTCTCATGTTCCTTTTTCTTTCTTTCTTTTCTTCCTTTTCTGCTGGAGATTGAACCCAGGATTTCCCACATAATAGGCAAGCACTGTACCACTGAGCTACACTCCCAGCCCCCTATATACCTTATAAACACTTTTGTAATTCTCCCATAGTAATTCTGTAAGTATTTAATTTATTCTTCTACATATGTGGATATTGATGCATGGAGACATTAAAACATGCATTAGGACTTTGCTGTCACTAATAAAAGCAGGAGCCGGAAACTAATGAGTAGGCATTCATTGCTAGTTTTGGTTTTGTATCTATACTATACAAATGCTCATATTTTTTCCTAAAAATTTTACACCCTTTAAAACTATTCTTTGGAATGAGCAAATTTTCTGGATAAACATCAGAAAGTTCTAAAGAATAAACGTGTTCTACATTTCAAACACTTAAAATATTATCAAATGAGTTCCTTTTGTGAAACACTGTTTTTAGCAACTTGGAACATAAACAAACTGTAACCTAGTAGAAAGGAAAAATGTATGGATTCCTGGTTCCCACAAAAAGTAACTAACATGAAATTTACAAGGGACCACTCATGGAATGGTGGTTTGTGGATACAAAGTCAAGTCAAGTTGGTGCCAGCATGCTCTGTCCTGATGTGTAGAACTCTCCGTCAATTTGGGAAATCAAATATATGGGAAGATTTAAGGTGTAAGTTTTTATTTTTCTTTTTACAAAATAATAATTAATAGAACCTCATAGTAAACTTTTCTTTTATAAATGCGACAAAAGGTTTTTTTCATCTTGTTTTTAAGAGAGGGGAGTGGGAGAAGGAGAGAGAGAAAGATATAATTAATTTTATTGGTTTTTGTTTTTACGACACATAGTTGTGTATGTAGTGTTGGGGTTTGAACCAGGGTCCTTCTCCATGTCAGACAAGCACTGTACCACTGGGCTATGCTTCAGGCCCTGGGAGAAGTTTGGTGCTGGCAAATTTTAAATTGTTTTCTAACTGCAAAAGAGATAAATGAATTGTAGAAATTTTTTAAAATCCAAAAGCCAAAGTGAAAAATATACATTATACATCACCTAGGAAAAAGCTACCATTAGTACTTTGATTATACTTTTCTAATCATTTTTAAAAGCCTAGATACACACACAGTTACAAATACAGAAAAATATTATACACATTGTTTTGAAACCTGTTTATCCCTTATCAGAAAAATCATATAAATATTTCCATGTCATTTAATAATTCTTAAAAGCATTTGTGGCCATACAAATTTCTATTACATGCATGAACAAAATTTTTTCAGCCAATCACTTGCTATTGGGTATTGATGCCATAAGAAACTGCCTTGCCCAGATCATTTTTATGGCAGTCATGAAAATTTCCTTAACTCAGTTTCTAAAAGTCAAATTCTTGGGTTAAAGACTTAATATAACCAGAAAGATTGAAACAGCAACAGAGACCCTATAATAGAGAATTATAGGGTCTATTTTCTCATATCCTCAACAACTGGGAATTAAACATACTCTTAACACTTGGCAAAAATGTTTCTCAAGTGTTAAGTGGTAACATATATATAATATATATATATTATATATATGTACTTACATATGTGTGTGTGTATATATATATCTAAAGAGTACTGACTTTCATTTGCAAAACTGATTAAGTTGAATTTTTCATATTGACCATTAGTGATTTTCTTTGGCTAGTATTTGATAATAATTTTTATAGAATTATAGATTTCAAAATGTAAGAGTAGGAATTAGGCAATCTGGGGTTTTAGTCTTTACACCATTAGCTAATATTGGAAGACCTTACGTTAAATTCTTCAATCTCTTTGGTCCTAAATGTCTTTTTCTGTATAAAATAAATTCAGAATGCCCACTTATGCATTCATCTTATTTTCCCTGTGAAAAGCAAATTAAAGTATCTATGTTAGAAACAGTTATTGTACCACTGTTTTATTAGCAGTATCAATACACTCTGAAACGCATTTGAAATTCCCACACACTTAAAGTAGGTTCTATCATTTAACTTTAAAATGTTTTTAAATACATAAAGGTTATTTACAATTTAGTTCAAATAAACCCCTTGACTCCATTATATATATATAATGCATATATATAGTATTGCATATATATATTGTATAAATGATTTACATATCATTAGATAACTACAAAACTTGCAGTTTCATATATCAGTTTTACACCCTTTTTTTTTTTCAGGGCTGAGGACAGAACAAGCGAGCGCTCTGCTAGGCAAGCGATCTGCCACTGAGCTAAATCCCCAACCCCAGTTTTACATCTTTTAAAGCTTTTTATAGTGAGAATGAGAAGTCAATTTACTATGAGCGTGCTGCTTTTTCTTTTTAGGGTGATTTTTTTGGGGGGTATGTATTGTGAAAAAATTAGACCATGATCATAATTTTGTACGTAGGTCTTTTATATAATAATAGGTCATTTTTCTAGTTAATTAAAAAATCCTCATAAACAATTTGAAGCTAATAAGGCATAGTGAGGATGTGTTTATTTACCTAACCATTACTCTTTCTTAATCACTTATTTTCAATTGCTTTACCTTTATCATTTCTTGCATACATCTTTTCTATATTTCTGACTGTTTCCTCAGGATAAAGTCTCAGAGGAGGAATTGAAGGGACAAAAAAAATGTGACCATTTTAAGACTTTAATTACGCATTTTAAATTGAGTTTAAAAGACTTGTGTTAACTTTTCTTTTTTAATCCAAAAATCTTCAACATTTTAAATAAGAATATATATTTATTTTATTTTATTTTATTTAAGAGAGAGGAAGGAGGGAGTGAGAGAGAGGGAGAGAGAGACAGAGAATCCATTTTTATTATTTTTTTCATCTAGCCTTTGTTTCCTAGACACTTAGTTGTATACGTGATGCTGGGGTTTGGACCAGGGTCCTCATGCATGCCAGACAAGTACTCTACCACTTAGCCACCGCTCCAGCCCAAGAATGTATATATTTTGATGTGTTTTGAAAATATGTGTACACACACATATTCGATCAAACCTTGATTTCACAGATATTATTGCTTTCAATGAATTTAAATTTTTGAGTTGACTTAAAATACATATCTATTATGTAATTAATGATACAAGTGTGTGGAAATATGTCAGAGAAAGAGAGAGAAAAGAGGAAAAAAGAAAACTTGAGAGTAGTATGAGAATGATAACTTTGAAGAAGCTGCCGTGGAAATGTAGATTATGGGACTCATTGTCCCTGAGTAAGCTTGGTGTTCTGACCAAGTTACTTCTCTTCTCTGGGCTTCAGTTTGAATTTAAATAGTAGGAATCTGGAAATCATGGCCTTCTTCTGGCAGGGATGCCTCCACAAACGGGCAGTCTTCTGGCCAAG